>JAODKF010000116.1:451913-487792 GCA_026779585.1 Mormyrus proboscirostris
TTGTTGACAATGTCTATGTCACTGTGTGCATGAGCCAAGACTAAAGACCTATAATAATATTAAACGCGGCTGATTTTCTCGGAGAGTGATGGCGAGAAAAAGACTGATTTAAGGCAGCTATCCGACACCAAATGATCGAGATGACTGGAGCATTTCCACAACTGTAGCAAAGCTCATGGTTTTGTTCTGATAAATCGGAAATTTGTCTGTGACAGTCAAATAACTTTAAAAGTCATTTGGTGTAAGGTCAGCAAATGAAGCAAAAGGGTGATCGATTTGTGTGGGTTTATCTGATCCAAATATTATATCACAGACCCCGAGAAGTAAACTTTGATTTAGTGTTTGCTTTTATCCTTAAACCGACAATAAAGGCTGGAACCTGTCCCAGATGGCAAAGGGCACAAAACTGAGACTCCATCCAGGGAAAGTGGTTTGAAGAGAGATGAATGAATAATTATTCAGCTCAGTGTGCTGCATGCTGGGTTAGATCCAGGCTGTTCCCACATTTAATCATTATAACAAGCTGACTTGTAAAGAACATCTCTAATTTACTTCATGCTACTGTAGTATTTTAGCTGTACCTCCTGCTTTAGAAAACGCTCTAGTAGCCATACACTGAAATAAGGAATAACCAGGAAATAAGGGTTACTGTGTGGCTCAGGACTTACTTCTAGTAAGCAGACTGTTGTTGGTTTGAGTCCCAGGGTTGGCAGACTGATCCCACTAAGAACTCCCCCCCAAGTTCTCAGGTGCTGACCCCCGTGCTTTTTGCTGACATCCTCGCTCTCACCTCTATATCACGGAGAGCAGGATGAGACAGATTCCACATATTTTCTCATGACTACCGAAAACACATTTGTCAGATATGGGTATGAAACGAAGAAAGTTGAATTTCGTCATATCTGCGGGAAACATTTTATCACAGTGCATATGAATGCATTGTGACGTTACCAAACGGCGTCACGCCTTGTCACATGATTACGCTCCTCCTACTCCTACTCCACTTTTGACATCGTGTTGCGACACACGAACCCACACATATTTCAATTGTACCTATTTCCCATTGATTAATCAATGATCCTTCACTCTAGTTGATTAAGTCAAAGACATTCTCTTAAAAGGTTGTGGGTTGTGTTTTTTCCGGCAAAAGGACTCAAAAATGCACAAATCATAGGTAATAATGTAAGGTGTCTGGATGGATTTGTTTCACAAACACACTTCCTCCACACAGTGACTCAGAAGAAAGCAAATGTTGTGGGTGGAGTACCGTCCACAAACTTTGATAAAAGATACAGAAGGAATTTACTGTAGCCAGTAACCTGCTTTTATTATATTTTGATGATCAGCTCAGAGAAGTAACACCGGCCAAGCACCTTCCTGCAGACAGAATCGTCATTGCTGCTCTGAGTTCGCACTGTCAGCCTTGTGGGACGTCTCACAGGCATTCGTCCCCTCCTGCTCACCGCGTCGCTGTGCTCACCGCTGCTTTGACGGAACAATTTCTTTTCTGTCTTGTCTTGTGAAAGGTTAAATCCTGCATCTGAGAGAGTATCCTTACATAAGGTAGCAATCACACCCAGTTTTCTGTTAAATTCAATTCGATGCGTTTTTGGATAGCGCCTTTCACAACAGTCGCCCCAAGGTGCTTGACATAAGTGTCCTGTGATATATTACAGCATCATTAAGATGCATAATACAGAAACAGGGAAAAGGAAGAGAAAGAAAGGAAAGAGAGCCAGATGATAACACTGTTAAAAGTGTAATGACTTTGTCACATTTTTTGATACTGTGTTGAGCTGTGAATACTGCACCAGGGAAATGCTCAGTACTGGCACATCTAAATACTGCTTTTGGTTCCCAAAAACAAAGCAAAGAAATTCACAAGTCGTTTGGCGGATATCTTCCTGTTCTCCTGTATCTAAGGCCATATCTAAAGGCAACAGAAGAATTGTTGTCAGCAGCTGGAAGGCCCTGGCCACTTCTGTGTGCCAGTCGGTCCGTATCTGTCCCAAAACAGAGCTGACTGCGAGCTGCTGGGGCATGACCTTCTGAAGACTTTTGTTGTCTGTAGTGCCTTGGGGAAAAACACTAGAACATAGAGGGACGCAACACAAAACAGGAACAGAACAAAAACATCTTAATGCACAGGGGAAACACGCAGGCTAGTTCCGTCTAACAGACCTCTGTACCACTCTGTCTCTTTCTTAGAACCTGGCCAAATGTGAATCGCCCATATTATAGTACAGTCTCCTTATTGGCATGAGACTGAACTTGCTATATTTATAAATCTGTGGCGAATTTCATACATGCAGCATACACATGTAATGATTTCATTTCTGTGAACGGTATTCCCAGCAATAAAATGTGGACCATTATGTTTACACATGCTATTTTGTCAGCAAAGGACAGATATGGGCTTTGAAGGAGTTGAATTCTTGGTAAAGCCGGCCAGTATAGCAGGGTTCTAATAAAATCAGGTTGGGAACTAACTGGAGTTCAGAAAGATGTGGCTGGAACGAGCCATGCAAGGGGACCTGGCCAGGCAAGAGGACGGCTCTGCTGACCTGAACACTCAATCCGCAGCTCAGGAAATTAATCAGTTCTTACCACGGGTTCAGAAAGTAATGTGACGTAAATGGTTGGAGTGAACTCTAATATATCACAATTTCTTTGGTGGGAGGGGTGGCTCTGAGGCTAGGGATCTGTGCTGCTGGTTGGAAGGTTGCTAGTTCAAATCCTGCAAACACCAGGAGTGGTTCTAGCCTGTTGGCCCTTGAGTGAGGCCCTGGGTGTGACATTAACATACGTTGAGCCCCATAAACAGGTCCTCCAACTTACAGGCAAAATTTTGGGGTTGGTGGCAGGATTGGCACTCCAGCCACCGGAAAAAAAAAAAAAACCTGACACAGTTCCATTCCATTGAAACTAGTGTGGTGCTGAGGTATCACCTGCCACACAGCTGCACCCTGGCTTTCAGCCCTGAGGTGGTTCATTGTGTGGTGGGTGCAGCAACACACAGCATCAGCATGAGCTCCTTACCTCCACCTAGATTTCTACTTTGATAGCTGTTAAATTGGCAACTGTATTCATGTTAACAATGCATGCTTGGATTACATTACCTGTGCTATGCTTAAGGACCTAAACTCCAAGTGGTTTTAGGTTTGAATCATTAACCCTGTTGTCACACCTAAACTAATTAAATTGTTCAGCATAAGATAAACTGACAAAGCTGAATTTTATTTCTTTTTGATCAGTGAGTAACAGCTAAACAGATTAAGCATGAATCCAGAACTCCCCACAAAACAAAGCGGAAACGCATGTGCACTGTCTCACGTTTCTGAAGGAGCTATGTCCTATCAATCACACTGTACAAATTTACACATGTGCAGTTTATGTTTTTTTGTAGCAGTTCAGATTAGCTCCACCAGTGATCTGTTTTCCTTTGATAGGCCTCTTGTACCCACTCCCTGAAATTTCCTGGAAACCACTTGAAGGACATTAAAGTATATTTGAATGGTGAAAGGTACGTTCTTGGCACAAGCTGCCCTAAGGTGTGCATTTTCTGCCACCTGGGTGTGTCTGGGTGGTTCAGAAGGCAGCCTTACCTGTGCCCTCTGTCACTAGGCTGCTTGTCATACAGTGAGTATGGAAACAGGAGGAGATGCTTCAAGTGCAGCAGGAAACACTGTTATTGCTATATATTCGAACCTTTCTGCATGGATATATATGAAAGCAATGACCGGCCTCTTACTATGAGAGCATATTTATGAGTTATTCTGATTATAATTATGATTACAGTAATTTCCGATTTTCAAGTGATACATTAAAAACACAGAAGAAGCCAAAAGGTAGCAGCATATTAATCATTGTGTTTGTATTCTACAATAATGTAATGACAACGAGCAGAAATGTCAAGTCAGCGTTCACTACAGGTCTTTGAACATGATGGTGTGCTCTGATGGAAGCTTTAGTCTGTGTATGTGTGTGTTGGGGATTAGATGCTAAATTCTGCTAAATCAGAACTGTGAATACTAGTGATATCAGTGTGCTACTGACACAAACCCAAGACAGAAATGGAGATTGTAGGAGCTGCGCATCAACACTGTGCATCACATAAGTTACACAGGCGAGTGACCAGCCTTTGCCAGCACACAATAAGGGAAGGACTTTGGAAAATGGACAGTCAAGCTGTCACTCCCTGTGTGGACTGGTTTTCCATGACATACGTCCTATAATGCAATAACGCTGAGTCACAGCAACCCATATAGGCTATTTATGGAAGTCTCTCCGACCTGAGGGAGGCTTGTGTTTTTTTCCGTTTCCACCCCTCATGGAGGTTTTTATCGTGCCGATAAAACAAAACCAGGGACATTCCTTTGTGTGATTTTTCTTATTGGTCAGTTTCCTGCTTTTCATTTGCTTTGTATGATAACAGTAAGAACCCAGCACATGACTACTGGAATAGTTCGTCTGTAGAGAATTGGGCCTCTCGCCAGAGCTGCAGATGACCATGATTTTGCCCTGAGTTGAACACTGGCAGATGGCGTGAATGTGCCTTTTTAGTGATGGAGATGTCACTTGTTTTCACAGCGCATGTTTTTGCTTGAAGGTTACCTCGCATTGCCAGAGTACACGTAAATATGGGTGATAGAGAGAAACAACCAAAACCATTAAAAACATGTTTTGCATATTTAATGGTAAGCAGTAACTGTATTCATTTTAATCCATCTTACTTGATACGCTTTAGTATTCTGTACTTTAAATGTATCCACCAGCCAATTATATACTCTTTACCAAAAGTCATTCAATTAGAAGAAAAAAATCGGTAACACTTTCTATGAAGCCCATGCTTATAAGTATCTATGCTCATATTCATAGCACATTATAATGCATTCATAAAGAATTATAAACATGCCGATACATATTTATAAAAAAGACATAACACATTATGGCCATGTTTATTATGCAGTATGAATGCTCTCATCTATAATGCACTATACAGTCCATGATGAGTTATAATGGTCAGCATAATGCATTATGAAGGAGTTCATTGTACATTGTAGATGAGAGCATTCGAGATACACAATAAGCATGACTATTTTGTGTTAGGCATTTTTAAATAAATGTTCAATAATATTTATATATAATTTATATATGATTTATATATAATATTTTATAGCCATGGTAATAATACCTAATAAATGCATCATAATGCATTATGTGGGTACGTGTAACACATTTATATGACTGTTTTAAGTCAAGTGATGCCAAAAAATCTATCCAAATTATTTAAGTTTACATCATAAGCGAGTAAAAAGTCAGCGAGCAAAGCATCACTGAGAAAGTGAAATGCCTGAAGCCTCCTGCTGGCAGAACAGTAAACCCGTCAAAGCATCATTTCTGTCAAAGTTTGACTGGAGACGGCAGGTAACAGTGAGGTTTATGAACCGGTGGTATAATTTAAAGTCCTTACAGGGTGACCCTGTTGTACCCTAGAGCTAGGATCTAAACCAGAATCAGTAAATTTCCAGTTGCATACACAGGTAATAGTGTAGATTGGCTGCTTTTGATTAAAGGTAGGCAGCAAATAATTAATACAGGTTGTTCTGGCTAACAGGGTCAGTACAGTAAAGTAAATGTCCGGGGCTGAATCCCTAAGTAGGTGCTGTGTTACTGCATTGCTATGCATATGCATATATAATACGTCCAAAGCCACATGTTGTGGGTACATGCAGTCTGGGAGGTGATTTGATACTGGGAAGGTAAGAGGCCGCCTGTAGTGACCCATCTCTGCCTAATCTAGATGCACTTTTTGCTATCTAGTTATCTTTCCCGCTTGGCCTGCTGTTCCACTCCTGTATTCCCTTCCAATAACTGCTTACGTTGGAGAGTAAAGTGGGCCCAGAGTGAGGTCCTGACATGCATGTAACAGCCAATTAGGGCAAGTTAGCACCACCTGTGCAGCGTGTCCTCGGATTGTGGGAAGAAACAGGAGAAGATGAGAAGATGGGGGAACGTTCACACGTGATACTTCAGAAGAACTAAAGAGCTGGAGGTGACATGGGGTACAGTCTTCTGCTCTGGGCGGCCTTTTTATTGTTGCTTTTTATATGGTAGAACGCAGAGTGACATCCTCCGTCGGCTCGGTGTTTAGATCTGCCTTTCCATGGCGTCCCACTTTCATAGGATCCCATTTATTCTGAAGTGTAGTAACAACAGCGGCCTGATGACTGTACAAATGAAACAGGACACATACAAATTTCCCAGATTTATTCCGTTTTTTATCGTCAGATATCATTAAGCCTTAGCTGCTGCCTACACTAGCTGTAGCGGAACCTGGACCTTTGGAGGCTTCATGATGTGAGCGGGAGATCCAGGTGTGAATAAGCAGCTAACGGAATTAACGGTAACCCCAAACACCCTGCACACCCCATTAGACATTCAAAAAATACTTCAATTTTCATATAACATTTCTATATTTACTTCTATCAGACAAAGGACACCATCCCATTTCTATCCTGTATCTTGTCTCCTATGTCGTCCTGTTGGGGTCGCTGCTCTCCGTGGTCTTCAGCACGCTCATGTGACGGTCGCCAGCAGATTTACGCTGTACACCTCGGTCTGTTCCCCTCTCAGGGCCAGCTGTGCCTTGGCATGCGTCACTCTGTTAAACTTCAGCACAACAGGACAGAAGCCGGCCGAAGGTTAGGGTGATAAAACAGCCCAGCGGGGAGGCGGTGACCCTCGATGCGAAGGCGCCCAGACGGCGTCTCAGCCAAGAGACATGAGGCATACAGCTTTCCTTAGATTTCACCAAGAAAACCGACTGAGGACAGGCTGAAGTCTGAATAACGCAAATGATTATTTCTAACAACTAATAAGAGTTAATGAAGTGGCTCCAAAAAGAAAAGGAATCAATGCACGCATTTATTTTTGTTTGTGCCTTTGTTTTGTTTCTTGCTTTGAAGATGAGCTATAGGAGTGTTATTCCCTTCAGAGGGGAGATGTAAACTATGACTTAATAGTACAAATGTTAGGATATTCTTGTCCTTTTATGCTTTGTAGAATCATAATTTCACTTCATGTGTGTGAAATGACCAATAAAGTTGAACTTGAAAAGAGCTTAATTGACACGGGATAATCTGCACGTGGTGCCTGCGGCCATTTAATTTGCAGGACGATTTTTTTTGTCATGTGCAAAGTGAACATATTTCCCTGGTGAAGGGGGGGGAGTAGGGGCAGATTAGCGGGAAAGGCCCAGAGACATTTTTTAAACAGCAGAGTGAAATATGGTTAAATAATGTGCCGTGTTTTTTCACCCGCTGGCAGCCAAACACCACCTACCCTATCTGAATCAGCCGGAAGCCTCTCCCCAAACCGTACCCATTCCCGTAGGTAGACACCCTGCCCCCATATCACTGCACGTGGCTGCACACATACATAACCAAAGGTCTGCCTACTCCAGACGGTGAGGCTGGTAACTGAGACCGATATATATTTGAATGATCGATTAACTTTTCAAAACACACAAACAAGTTTGCTGTCACGCCCTCAAGTAACGCCAGAAGTGGAAATTTCAGGTCGAGAAATTAAAAATCCAGACCAAGATTTTGTTTCAACCAACCAGTTGAGTACTCTGTGACTGTGGCTATTTATACTCAATTGGGTGGATGAAACAAAATCTTGGTCTGGATTTTTACTTTCTGGACCTGAAATGTCCATGTCTGAGCAATGACTTGCCTAGGGCCCCTGGCTCTGCTGCAGATACAAAAGTGAACCCTGTTGAGCTGGGCATAATTTGTATCATAATCAACTAGTCAGTCTTGGTTCTTTCTCCTCAGGTTTTCTCTGGATCTTTTCCCCAATCAGAGCGATAGTCTCCATATAGCATTAACTGTCATATTCATTCCGTGAAATTCCTGCCAAGCCCTTTTGGGAAATGAAATAAATGGATATATTCCTGTTTATTTATGATTGGCTAATTTTGGTCTGGACTGGCCGGAAAGCAGCAGAAATGGAGACTGACACTGACACAAAATGGAGCTCCGGCCATAGGTGTGACCACTCGGCGCACACTAACCTCCAGACCATTAGGGGGTGTCCAAGTTACGGTGAGAGTCTTGAGGGTACCAGGTGCCACGAGGCCGGACGGGGGATCCACGGTGAAGCCGCTCTGCTGTAACTCTGCGAGGCCGTTCCACCCGAACTCCACGCTCTGCTGGGCCAAATGGCAGGAGCTCATCAGTGGGGGGGCAGCGCGGCCGCTACGGCTATGCTCACCAAAATGCAGCTGACGCCACGGTCTCCTCCCCCGCTAAAACACCCCATTTACTATTTCCCATTCGGGGCTGATATCATGTTTTTGTTTACCAGCTGCATTTGGACATGCTTGCTGTTCTTTTGTGCTTAATCTCCCCATTTTCACACAATCTGGAATCACCAATTCCCCCTGGAAGCAGGACGCCGATTCTGGAGGTGTGATGACTATCAGACACCTCCTCCGAGGCTCATGGCATCAGACAGACGATCCTGGCAGGTGCTGTAATGTGCTCGAGGGATCCAGCCGGCAGTAACATCACCGCGGAGCAATGGTGGGGAGGGGAGCCCATCTGGCTGACCCAGCCCCCAAAACCAAACCGATCTTTGATGTCCGGGGCCCCCACTGTACAGATGGCTCATGTGGCATTGGCGTAGATTGAACCCGGGTCTCTGCCAGACACCCATTATGGTGATTAGCACACCACTGAGGAGATCTCACGCCAAGGTTTACATTGTATTTGATAATATGTGTAAATAACAGATGTTACTTGACATTTAATATTTATGTAATATATTGTCGCGTAAGAGAAACACAGTAATGGGTCTGACTGTAGCAGTTGTCTGCAGTGGTGCGTATAGGTGAGGCGTACCTTTTGAGCAGAGTGCACACATCCCACCTCCAGTTGACGGACCATGGGGACATTCCCCTCCCTGCCTGGGGCCGCCTCGAAAGTCAGCAGAACAGGCTGGGGACTTTGGTCAGAGTCTGCTGTGGACGGCACAGAAGATCTACAGCACTGTGCTATGGCTTCGTAAGCCTTTCATCCTCAACTCATTTGAATAAAACTATCCACTGAACAAAAATAACAATAATAATAATAATAACAACAACAGCAACAAACACAGCAGCCTGCATTCCTGGTGCAGGACTAAGCTCAGACCAGCCCCCTCTGAGCAAATGCAGTCAGTGATAAGCAGAGGTACCTGCAGTGCTCGTGTGGCGCGGAGGGGGCAGGTGAGCCAGTGACTCTTTGGCCACCGTGAGCGGCTCCCCCCCACTCAGGAAAGCGGCGCTCCTGCAGCACGCCCCCTGCAGCCTCAGAGAGCACACTGCTTGCTGCGTGCAGAGACAGACACACACACGACAATGTGGAGTTATAAACGCAGGGGGCTTGTGACTGAAAGGGCTGCTTCATCATTAGGGGCACTTTAGCTCACAGTTAAACCTTAATTATTCATAGTTCTACTATAAAGTTTAGTTCGACCATGAACGTTTCATAGTAGAACTCTTGTTTTACCTTGAGGTTTATGGTCACCTCTTCTGGTGTTTAATAATTCTGACAGTGAAGCTTACAGTTCCACTGTATAGATTTCATAGTAGAACAATGAAAAGTGTGCCAATTCATTGTAAAAATTCATGGTTGAACTGTGAAAGTATAAAAGGCACATTCATACTGCTGGAACTTTTTTCTGAAACCAGAACCTTTTTTGTCGTGTTCACACTGCAGGAACTACGATTGTACCTCCTTGGAGGCAGCTCCAGAACCCATTTTTACCACCTGCTCCAGAGTTGGTACTTTTCATTCAAACACGAACTACTGGGGAGGCACTTGCAGCATCTTAATCACCTAATCATCATTTCCAGGTTTAGCAGGTGCACTTCAGCAGGGAACTCTGTAACCTGTGTTGGATTCTGGCCCTGCAGGACTGGAACTGGGGGACCCTGCTTTAGGTGGTTTTGGCGTTTAATAAGGAGCCAGCCTCTCCAAGGGAACAGCTCTCCTGGGCATTCTTATTAAATGCCAACACCACCTAAACCAGGGTCCCCCAGTTCCATGACTGAGGATCCCACAGAATGATCTAGAACCTGTGGCCTTGAAAGAGAGGACTGGTCTGACCTGCTCAGCATGTCGTCACCATGGTAATGACCAACTTACTATAGGTTAAAGTGGATCTTGTGTGACTAAATAATGTGGTTTTATTACAACTGACATTCCTTCCACACAGTCATATATTCTACATCTGTCTGAGTAAATTACTTCTGTTTTTTTATTCTGGCAAGGATTAATTATGATAATGTCTTTCTGCTGGTGCATTTTAGGAAGATTGTGCATAATTAAAATAAAATAGTGCACTGTGATAAAGCACGTTCCTTATATCAGGATAGATCGGCCACAAAGACAGACTCATAGAGCACAGAAATTTCCCCCGGATGATACCATCCCATGACCTCCTGCGATGGTCAGATGTGCTGACCGTGTTGTAAGGAGACTGTTTGCTCAGCATATGTACACAAGTCACTCTCTGCTGCCACACCAAGCAGTTTAATTAGCTATACCAGTGTTTCCAAGCCCCATCCTCAGGGACCCCCAGACAGTCCACATTTTTGCTCCCTCCCAGCTCCTTGCCAGATATTCTTGCTCCCTACTGAGAGAAACGTGGACTGTCTGCATGTCCCCGAGGACTGGATTGGGAAACACTGAGCTATGTTATTACATAATGCATTAAGCCTGATTTATCACGTGATACACTTGAATGTAACTTAGCAAAACCGCAATATAATAATAGCCACAGATTAGTTAGTCATGATTGATGTTGAGGGCTCGGCTCACTGAAACGTGAAACGTGAAACGTGAGTGATCACCAGCAGACTGGGGCTCCTTCAGGATCATATGCACCACGTGCTCGTGTGCCCCTCTTTGCTCTCACACAGGGAGAGGGGGAGAAGGCTGGTCGGGAGCCGCGGTGTTTGGCTGTGGATCACCCACAGCGCTGCCAGGTGCCCTCAGTGCCCCACAGCAACAGTGCGAGGATCAACAACGGTCTTATCTTACAGCGGGAGCTGACAAAGGACTGCTCATGAGTGGAACGATAAGGGGGGCAGTAAGGAGATTTTTGTTCCCAGGTACAAAAAAATAAAGTCACTTCCTTCAAGCTAGCCATGACTAAGGAGAAAAATCTTATGATTAAATCAATGACGCTTCTCATCGTATTGCGAGTGCGTGGCTGGGACTCAGCTGGCCTGAACTATGCCCGGCACTGTTTTAGCCAGCCCCGTTTTCCCATCCTCATAAGAGCATCAGAAATTTACAAAAGAGAGGAGGCCCATCAAGCTCGTTTGGAGAGAACTTAACTAATAGCGCAGAGTTGTTAAAATCTTATCTAGCGCTGATTTAGAGGAACACAGGGTTTTAACTTGTGCTACACTAGCAGGAAGACTATTCCATACTCTAACTACACGCTGTGTGAAGAAGTTTTTTTTCAAATTCAGTTTAAAATGTTCTCCCGCTAATTTCCACCTATGGCCACAAGTTCTAGTATTTAAAATAAGGTCCTGAGTGTTTTACTGCAAGAAAAAATACTTTCTTTTTAGGCTTTGCTGCCCAGATGTTTCATCAGTTTGGTGCTAATTCAGTATCTTCATGAAATAGCGCCCCTGTTTGGTTAGAAATTAATCTATTTGAACATTGCAAAATTTTACATTTTAACTGCTGCTAAAAACCAGGGTAACATTTTCTCACAAATTCAGGTTTCTGTTGTGAAGTACATCTAGATCCAGCTTTGTTCGTGCAGAGTTCCCAGGCTGTGTGTGTCTGACCTTATGAAATTTCTGGGATAAAACCTGAACATCTGGAGGTAATGAAAATGAAGGGAGAGGGGACTAGTGCTGCGTCTTTCACTAAAAATCAGATGTGACAAAGTTACCTTTGTCATAAGTTCCACGCTCAGCCTGTCAAAGTAGAAAGGACTCTCGTGATCAGGCTGAAATTTGACAGTGACGTCCTGTGTTTTCCCGGGAAGTATAGAGCCCTCTACTGGTGAGACGCTGAACACACAGAGGCCGCTGTAGTTCTGCGTACCTGTGCAGAAAAAAAACTTACATCAGGCCTCTTGATACTAAATAACACTGATTTATTAATAATCTTAGGTTTATTATTAAGTGATTAATAATTCTGGTAGCACTTTTCATGAAGATACACTATAGACACCTTCATAATACATTATTATGTTGGTATAAGAATTAATAAAGCATTACAGCATCTTCTATTGACAGTCATAAGGCATCATAGCGCTTATAATACTTCATAAGCTTAAATGAAGCTCTCATCTATAGTACACTATAGATACCTTCACTATGCATTATAATGGTCAGTAGAGACCCTCCTCAAGTTACGAATGCCATCTGTTCCCAAAGCCAAATTTGTAGGTAGGTCAAAAAAATAAGTGCAGGACAATAATAATAATAATAATAATAATAATAATGATAATAATAATTCAAGCATAGATAAGGTGTGTGTTGAGCACATCACTGCTGTACTGCGCTGCACTTCCATTAATGAGTCTTGTCATCCTTCTCTGACCATTAACAATGTGTTTTTCACCCTCAGAAATTCCATTCGCAGGATGCTTTGTGCATCATACTATTTTCTGTGCTTGAGACTCTGTTCCTGAGATTCTGGACCGCCATGTACGGCACCAACAATCGCACTGCGTTCAGATCTGCTCGGATCGCACATCTCAGCCGTTCTAATGCTTAGCCAAACAGTATCTGGAGCCTTTGAGTCAGTCTGCATGCTGCATATACTGAGTTGTAGCCACATGGTTTGCTATTCGGAAGAGCAGGCTGTTTGTGTTACCAAGCAGGTATGCCTAATAAATTGGTAACTGACTGCGTACTCAATTCAGACGATAAAAATTAGGACAAAAGACAAGTAACAACAAATGTAAAAGTGATATTTAGAGAGTGCAACAAACCTAAATCTGTTAAATTGCTCACCCTTCACTTATTGGTAGTAAAAAAAACAGAACAAAAATCTGCAAACAAAGAGCAAAAACAGCGTTTTGCCGTGAGCCAGAATTAGCTGAGAGCCTTACCCACAACGGGAAGACTGCCCGGAGTGAGGAATTCTGGGAGCCCATGGTGCTTCGTAGGGGAGAGGCTGTGCAAGTGGACATGGAATCTCGCCTGAAATGAGGATGTGTTCTGAAGCTGGCCGTGGAAAGGGACAGAGAATGGGGCTGAAGCACTGTTGCTGGTGGTGCCAAGCTTGGGAGAAACTCCCAGGTGGCCTCCATACCGTAATCACTTGTGAGGCGCTCTCTCCCGGTAACAGATATCCGAAGTTCAAGATCTTTCCCTTGTGCAAGCAGGTCACTTTGGACTCTACTCCAACTCCGCACAGTGAGAGCTGCAGACTCATCCTGCTGCACCTGATTTCCACAGTCTCAAAGTACTGTCACAGGGAGCAACATGTCTCATTCTCTGAAGGAACACTGCGCTAATGATCATCAATGTCACATTCCCTCTCTGTGTTACCCAGAATGCACCTGTTCCCACTCTGCAAAGCATCACTTTCATCCCCCTCAGGCTCTAAACAGCTGCTCCAACTAAGATGTTTAATTCATTTCCCTTTTCCTTCCCTTCTCCTCTCTTCATTTTCCATCCCTTCCCTTTCTTTCATTTTCCATCCCTTCCCTTCATTTTTCTTCCATTCCCTTCATTTTCCTTCCATTTCCTTCATTTTCCATCTCTTCCCTTCCTTTCATTCTTTCCCTTCCCTTCCTTTCATTTTCCTTCCATTCCCTTCATTTTCCTTCCCTTCTTCCCATTCCTTCTTACCTTCCCTTGATTTTCCTTCCCATCTCCTCCCTTCCCTTCTGTGCTACCAGTTACTTACGCTACACTTACCCTGCTATAAACCAGAAAGCCTCTGTGATGCTGCTCTTACCTTCCTAGCTTGAGTGGGAGTGAAACTCAGAAGGATGGTATGTGACACTCCGGGTTCAAGGGGCCTGAGGGCATTCAGGATGACAAACGGACCATAGATGTCAAGAAGGGAAGAGCTCAGCTGGCGAGAAGTCCTGTTAAGGGTGCTGAAAGAACTCTTTCTTGGCATCACAGCATTGGAGAGGAATGCATGACTTCATGATGTACGCAACTGGGTTCCTTAGGAGATGCTTAGCACTTAGAGCAGTGTGGCAGGCAGCCACGAGGCAGGAGGAATAACTGAAATCAAAACTGCTATACATATAGAAGAGCCACCATACTTTCTCCACATCTCCTCAATCTCATTCCCTGCCCAGCCAGCTGACTCTAAGGTCTAAGGCAGCTGGTCAGAATGGGCCAGCATAAGTTTCATCATCTCGATCACCTGCAGGCACACAGCACATGGTAACACAATGATCACTGAAACCCCGCCGCATGACATTACTCTGCCCCCTGCTGGTCTGTAATAGTACAGAGTCTTGCTGATACTTCCCGAGCAACTACACCACCTGCTTCACGCAGCATGAGATGGGTTTCATCTTTAAAAGGATACCTCCAGAGTCTCCTGAGAGATATTCTGCACTGTGACCTGCTGCACAACCTTCTGCCCTGAGGAAGAAACAGAAACAGACTACAGAAGCACAGATGATTCAATTAGCATATTAAATACCTGAACACTTATAGCAGTGGACAGAGTCCCAGTTAATACATGTGGAATTCTGTAAATGCATCTGTGAAAGACCTAGTGTTTCAGTATTTACCTTGGACTGAATCTTCCTATCTATTTTGGCTCTTGATAGACTGATCACAAGTCTATGGCCACTGTTATATACTTTGAATGATGCAAGAGACTTGGGCTGACCTGTCTCCACCTGGTGGAAACTGAGTGTTGTCTGGCCGTTGTTGGAGATGACCACCAAGCAAGGGCGTACAGCGGGGCAATGCAGCTCCAGGTACAGGAAGTTATGGGGACTGACAGACAACGGGAAGTGCAGGAGACATATGAATATAGTAGATATTCAGAGGCTTCAAAAAACCTTTCGTATTAATTATATAGTACCAGTCAAAAGTCTGAAAAAATTTCTTTATTTTAGCTGTATAGTTCACCTTATAGTAAAACGCCTCAAGACATAATACATATCAAATATAGCCAAGAGACCAAGAGAAGAGTCAACATTTCAAAATTTTAGAATTTTAGACTATTTTTGCTTCACTGACAACATTGCAGACTCCCGACATTCTTTCAGCCAGCTTCCAGATGTAGCCACCTGGAATGCTTCTCCAACAGTCCTGAAGAAGTTCTGGGCACAAGTTGGCTTCCTTGCTCTTACTATTTGATTCATTCCAAACCAGTTGTGTAGGGTTTAGTTCGGGGGGGGGGGGATTGTGGGGCCAGGTCATCCATCACAGCACTCCACGTCTTTCACAAAATATTACTCACTTCATAACCACAAGGTGTGCTTATGGTCATTATTGTGTTGAAAAACAAAATGCTTTTGAGTAGGTGTGTCCAGACTTTTGACTGGTACTGTTTATAAATGCATTCTAATGCACTGCTGGGCAGAATTTCCTATTAGACAGCAATGTGTAGCAACAGACATATCTCTGCTCCCACCCAGGACATTCCCCAGGCAGCCCAGATTCCCTGGGACTCTGTACTGAATAACCCATTAGAGATAGTGCTGATGGGCCCAGATCTTCAGGGCTTAAAGATACCTGTGTGGGAGCCCTCCGCCCTGAGCGAGGTCCATGTGCTTGTCGCTGGTGACAAAGCAGGGGACAACATAGCGACTGAAGTGTCTTGGGCAGGAGCGGAGCAGAGAGGCCTTGCCTATGTTGTACTCCTCCGAGCTGGAAAAAGCAGAGAATCCCACCGCTAATGGCCTGACGGGTCTTATGTAACCAGTGGTTACATAAACCGCCAAGAAACCGTAGCATTTTATACTGGGTTCTGAAAGGGTGCGCAGCGCAGTCCAGATACACTATACACATAATCTGCACACTTTAAGAGGGCCGTTGGCATTACATCTTGGCAGTAGCTCCAGCCCCCACAATCCTGATCAGGATGGCAACAAGGTCATGAATTCCTGGAGTATGTGTGGCGCGCACTCTCTTAATTAATATTTAATCAGGCTGATTCTGCCTGCCTGCTTCTCGTCATTTTTTAATCACTGAGACACAATGACATAAAGTCTTAGAGCTTTCAAGAAGAACTATGTGTTTTAGTATTGAAATTGAGGTTTGAATTGGACTGAATTTCTTTCACCTTGTAGGTGATCTGTTACTCTTTCCTTCACAATCCCTCTGTCCTTCATGTGTAAGTGTAGACACTTAGAGGCTGAGTGTGTGCAGTCGTTGTTGCCCTTTTTTTGTGTAAAATCTTTGCTTGAAACCTGTCAAAGGAGCCATATGAAATGACCTTCGCTGATGTTCCTGTCCAGCCTTACCCTTCCAGGATGTCCTCTGGTTTGGGTGGCTGGAATGGGCTCTGTGCCTTGGGGAGTGTCAGACACACCCCGCTGCTCTTGTCTTTTGTCACACCCTTGCCTGTGGTGCCCCTAGCTGGTGAACCGCTGGTTCTTTTTGGGCCAACTGGTGGGTCCTTCGTGTCCTGCAAAGGCACGGGTCACTGGGGTAGCCCGTCACAATCTTTGGGGTCAACTCAAATCCCCTTAGTCTGATAAACATCAAAGTGCTTTGCGATGCTAATTCAAAGATGGAAAATAGCAAAATTTGATTTTTAATTAACTGCATACAGCTGATCAAAATACCAATCAGGTGGATCGGTATAGATAGATAAGCAATCACTTCACTCAAGGTTATAACTCCTCCTCCTAGAATCCGTACATACTACCTAAAAATAAATAAAAAACAGGTACAGTATGAATACAGGTACAATACAATGGAAGCCCTCTCTGCACCTACCTAATCTTTCTCTCTATAGCCTTTGGGGGGGGGGGGCGGCGGGCGGCATTGCACAGTGCAGGGTCAGCTAACATGTAGTACACCCAAAACGGGGGGGGGTGTGTTAAGGGCCATTTCCAAGGCCCTATGGATATATGACTGTTCTGCCAAGGCTGGGGTTAAACCTGTGATGTTCCGGTCCCAGGCCCCTGGGCCATACACACCCATGTTCTACACCCAGACTCTGTTCCCTGTAATAACTTTGATCACCTCGGAACGACAGACATCCCTTCAGCTTTCTTTATCCGAGGGAGCCAGTGAAGCATGCGAATGAGCAGCTGGATGGCTCACCGACACGTCCTCCTTGGAGTCTGGGTTGGTCCCGGCTCCCAGGCCGAGTGGCCCCCCCTCCTGCCGCTGGTGCTCCCCATGGCACAGCAGCCGGACCGCCTCCTCCCTCACCTGCTCCTCGGACAGCCTGGGCCAGAACGACACCTGGACAAGGCACCTCTGAGAACACAAGGCAGGTGGGCTCTTCATGAGGCTGGGAGGTGTGTTTTAGGGGGTGGGGGGTATTTTGGAATTGCTTATAATTACATCGCAATATACATTATAAATACATTGCAAAATGGACAAGAAATAAATTTGCATCCTAAAACCAGTAAACAGGTGGGAAAATAATCGGGTTGGACCTAATACTTGGAGATCCTATTAGCTAAGAATCCAATAAACATCTGTATGCAGTTCATCACACTGCCCCATCTACTCATACATGATTAAGCGTAAACAAACCCGGATGGAATGCCTCCTGGTGAGGTATTTATTACCTGTCCAGGCAGGACCTGCCCTCCAGTGGGGGTGATGCTGATCTCGGAATCATCCGGCGGGACAAACTGAAACAGCTGTGGCGTCCCCTGGGGCTCGGTCCGAGGATTGATCACGTACAGCAGGGCCGTACTGCGATCCCCCACTGCGGTGGCGGCAAACTTCAGCAGGGAGTGGGACAGCTGCAGCGGGGGGTGTGCGACCACGGCCCGGCAGGAGAGCTTGAAGTCCCTGCACCGGTACAGGAGCTGGAGTGGGAGGTGGGCGCAGACAGGCCAAGCTGCACTCTAACACAGTAATGTTCGGGCGGCATGGTGGTTTAGGGCCACGGGTTCGAATCGAGCTGCTCTGCGGTGGGGGGGGGGGGCACTCCTTCCTCAGTCTAAAGACTAAAGACAAGCAGTTTGCCTACTTGACATCTCTAAATTTCCTCTAGTGCGGGACTATTCAAATCAAGGTCCCAGCCCTGCTGATTTCCCAGCCTTCCTTTACCTGTGAGCCAGGTGTGAAACCTCTGGCCAATCAGAATCAGCAATTATTAAACTAACTATCTGGGAGAACTGAAAACAAGGCCTGGATTTGGAATCGAGGTCCAGATTTCAAGAGCCCTAGTGTGTCAGTGTGTGCCCCGCAAGGCCTATTACACCTATAAGAGTTATTATTTACCCATGTGTTGCCTGAGATAGACTCCAAGCCCACACATGAGCCTGACCACATGGATCTTTTTGCTGTAGAATACAGATGTAAGGAAGCCAGAGTCATACTGATCTGCACCTTCTCCTGCACACTGCAGACAAACTGCATCCTTGTCATCTGTCGGTGGCTGCCGTTAAGCACGTGTACGCCTGAGCCTCGGCTCTCACCCTGCACCCTGCTTACCGGTTAATTCCCGATTTGCAAGTGAGCGGGAAGCTGTATTCCCCCGCCTTCTCCGGACTAAAAATGATGTCAATTTCCAGGGTTTCCAGGGGAAGTAATGTGCCAAAGCCGTCATTGGGCTGAACGTCGATAAACTAGATGAGGAATAAAAACATGCCCTTTCATTTGTGTTTAGACCCGGTGAAACGAAAAGCTGTAGATGCAAAGTGCATCCAACAGATGGCGATCTTATTCTAGTCTTTTCCTGCTCAACCCACACTTCCTCTTCAAGTACAAAAAGTACCCTTGATAACGATACAGTCAATTATAAATAGAAGTGACTGGGAAATGGAACTCTGTATGCCTGGGATATAAATTAAACAACATGGCATACTAGCAGTCAGTGCTGGGGGGCGCTACATGACCCCGAGTGCGAGTCGTACCTTAGGGATTGCCAAAAACCCAAAGTCCTGTGGCAGAAGGGAGAGGTTCGTTAAGCAGACGCTGCTTTTCACAGAGTCGAAAATGGTGCAGTGCCCAAAGTCCACGTCCGTCCTGTCAAACTGCAGATCAGAGGTCGTAACGATGGCGTGGACGGTGAACAGGACAGGGCGGGCCTAGAAGACACGTGAAGCGGGACGCGTCTAATTCACCACATACTGGGGGGGGGGGGGGATTAGGAGAGGAAAATGCCCTTATCCACTGTGCTAAATAAAAAGACGGAGATGTCAGCGAACGATCAAAGTAACCGTGGAAACCATTAGGTGAGCTAATTCTGTGACAGAGGTAAAGAATGGGGTACAGATCACGAGGCAGGAGAGGCAGCTGGGTATGATGCAGTGAGAGAGCAGCTCTTGCAAAACCATCCAGGGCAGCTGGTTGTGAGCAGTGCACCCATCCTGCAGGGCGGCGCCACCAGAGCCTGTACAACCCATTGCTGGAATGCTGAGTGTAATTATAAAAGCTCCCTACAGCCGGAACATTACAGACGTGGCTCCTTGAGGGGTCCAGGCTGGCCCACTACACGCACATGTGCACAGGCGTGCAGAAAGGCATCTACATAACGCCATGTAGAGGAGCACAGTCCTTTCATTCCTGGATGCCAGGCGGACGCCTTTTGAGAGTCTGCTGCTGATCTTGTTTACGTGGCCCTGGTGCCCAGCTCCATGCCACACCGCCTCCCGGTTGGCCCTTGAGCCAGGCTGCCGTGGGCAGGGGAGGGGTGCTTCCGTCAGCCCCCCCGCACGGGGGACAGGTTTTCTCTCCGCATGCGTTAGTGAGACCCGCAAGCCGGCGGTACGAGATAGCGAGGCACGCCATGTCCCCAAACCTCCCCTTTCAGGGGCAATGAGTAGCGCACGGTGGCATTTTTGGCTAAGAGCAGATGAGCCCCATCCAGAGAGAGGAATTAGATGAATCATTTCCATAGCAGTATGAGGCACAAACTCGACTTGCTCCCAATGCCTTGCATGACTTTTCAGTAAAAGATGGCGCATATGGGAATCTCCACTAGCTGCTCACAGCAGCACAAACCGCAGTTTGCAATAAAACGCAGCACATAAAACAAAACAGTGAATGGATAATGCTGTTCTCAACAAAGTCAGTATTCCTAATAATGGAACTGCACTTAAATTTCAAAAAGATGATAGATGATTTAACTTGTAATTTACCACAAGTACAGGCATCCAGGAAATATTTCATTCTTATCTCTCTGTTATGCAGGTGACAGTAAATCTTGGGGTCCACAATTTATCTGGCACTTCTCAAATTTTTGGGATTATCCACACTGGTCACTTTAACTTATTATTCATTTATTCAGTTCCATGATATTCATTCCAGACTTTTATGCTGTTGTACTGGTTTACATAAACACTGCAATATGTGTATTATCCCTTGTGTCTCACTGCAGTTTTGGGCTGTCCCGTGTCTTGCACTCTGAGCATTGTGCAAACGCTACCCTTGTCAGTACTCTTTGTACGTCGTGCCGCGCACCTAGGAGAACATTATTTCTAGGGCTGCATGACATCACATCACGGTATAATCGCGATTGTTCGGCGCATAATTTTCAGTACGATTTGGATGTCTGCTTATGCCCACAATTTGGTAAGTAGATTAGTGGTATATATTATTGTACATAAAATATTTATGAGATTTGTATTGTGACGTCCAAAAGTTGGAGATCTGTACACCTTCAGTGTATTCTTATGTCTATTAAACTTAGATAGCAAAATATGCCACATGTTACTCTTTTGGTATATTGCAGAAATGATAAGTACTGAAGAGCCGGCAAAAAAAGGGACACCTCAGCAGCCACAACATCTTTAAAAAGAGGAGATCTTGTGGATAAACCACGTAAAAAGACGTCAGTGCTGTGGCGGTACTTTTTGCTGTTCAAAATCCAACACATCTATTAAACATAAGGATATGCCAAATATATACTAATTACTCACTTTTGGGTATCACAATACACCTCTTGTTAATATTTTAGGTGCGCTACTAATCTGCGTACTGAATTGTGTTTCTGTGTAGTACAAAAAAGCTGGTGTCCACATAAATGTTCACACTCATTCTCTAAAACCCCGGTGATTAGTGCACATGCGCCACATGATCTTTGATGTGATATCGCCCAGCCCTTATTATTTGGTGACACCGCATATCTGTATATAGATGATGTGACAATAAAGCAAAATTGGCTTGACTTGACGTGACATGCGTGCACAAGTCCATCGTGTACAGAGACATACATCACCCCTAATTATCACACCGTAATAGCTGTGGTTTAAAAATAAGGCAGAATGGACCACATGTAACAACAAAAATCTAAAAAACACAGCAGAACTGGTCCCAGGTCAGTTTGTTTAATTTTTATACCTGCCTCCTGATCATAGTTGCCGAGAAGCGGTCATACGATTTAGCAACACTTTACAAATAGATTTACAACAATAAAGTAACTGCAATATTAGAAAAATTAATGAACTAATTTAAAAATATACACAAAAAGTAAACAGATAAACAAAAAAACAAACCAACAAATAAATAAATGGGTACAAAAAAAACACTGGGGGTTTGATTTTAAGCTATCAATCAAATTATAAATGTTCATCGTGTGCAATTAATGAAGACAAAGGTCAATGTGTCGAATTAACAAGAAACTAAAGCCAGGGTAGAAAAATCCCCATCAATTTAACATTTATCAAAAAAAATCCTAATTTAAGTTGAAGGAACATGCGGTAACATACAGCGTCTGGCACAGCCCAAGCACACACACACAGGTATGCATGGCAGGGAGCGCATTAGCCTTTAGCTACAAAGCTTAAATGCATGTGACGACCAGGAGAGTGAAAAGCAGTCGGTGCTTTGACCCAGGGAAGGATTTGTTCTCACGCTCTGCGTATCACATTATCAATCAGAAAGCGACACTGACCTGGCCGGCCACTTGTATTACCACTGGGGCAACCAGGACTCCCGTTTCACAGTCGAAGAATTTTGATGCATCCTTGGCCAAAGAAGATCTGAGGGAAACAGAAAGAGCCAATGCTGAAAAAAACAATCACTTTATTTATGACATACATAAATGTATGGCATGTACCAAGGTTAAGGATGTGGATTTTAACCTGAATGCTGCTTGTACGACACTGATCCTAGCTCTATAAGTGGATAAAATAATATGCAATTCAGACACATGAGTCAGAAAAGCAATGAAATGTAACTAATTAAAAGCGAATAAACTTGGTTCTTGATGGACACCATCAAACAATTGTACAGCCAGCATTACTTTGAATAAAGTTTCTCCACAGGGACTTGGAGCAGCTGCTGGTGTGTTTAGATGTCGCAGGGGACCACAGAGACTACAGTTAAAATACGGGTATGCTTCTGATGTGTGGGGTATTTGGGGGGGATGGGGTTAGTGGAATGCCGCAGATTGAGGGCTGACAGACAGATTCACCTTGAGGAGGGTGTAATTTAAACCGGACGTGCAAATGTGCAACTGCACACACAAGAAGACAGAAATACTTCATATACTTCATATAATAATTCATATATAGACTGTAGTCCATTCCAGGGCACACACACACACACACACACACACACACACACGCACATGCGCACGCAAACACGCACGCACGCACACAGGCACACACGCACACACACACGCACGCATGCACACACGCACACACACAAACACGCACACAAACACACACATGCACACACACAAACATAAACACACGCACACACACACACACGCACACGCATTCACTCACAAAATCGCAATAGCGGCACTTTGGAATCAGCTATTCGCCTCAACAGCATGTCATGTGGGAGGAAGCCCACACAGGCTTTGGGAACATGCAAACTCTGCAGAAAAAGGGCTGGGGCCATATACAAATCTGCAACTCTAGTGCAACCTTTAGTGGAGCCTATCTAGGACCTGAACGATGGACTGTGGACACCAGCCAGGGAGCTTAACCACTGAGGCCCCGCACAGCCGGTGGCCTTAATCCTCGCATGAATCCTGCCTGCCGGTATTTTTCATTTTATAACAACATTAAGGTATTCAAATAGTCCCAAACTAAAGAAAACAGGAACACAAATAAAACCAGTAAATGTGGAAAAAAAAGCATTTACAAAATGTAAATATTAAATTTGGAGCAGTACACGGTCATACATTTAACTACATTAACTGTGCAGCATTCCTGAGGTTGTCCATCAAGTCTATGGACTCAGTATCATGGTTACATTTTGACTGGATCCTGGAAAGATGCCTGGTCATCTCATTAAAGCACCAGTTGTTCTTGGTGGAAAAAGCAGTCGAGGACTCACTGTCCGGCACTGGGTCACCACACATTATGAACTGGTTCATTTGTGCACAGAAACCAGCACTAACTGGATCAGAACAATAATCTGTAAAATTACTGAAATGCTGGCAAGATATGTTTGATGATAAATACAGATAAACGGGAATCACCAAAGAGATACGAGTCATTAAAGCACCACCCATCCTGCTGTTCTTCTTGCACAGCTGATGTGGTGTCTAACAGCATGAAGGCAGTGAATGTCATTGTCTCTACATGATTTTAATTTTCTGAATAGCAGTTATGTGCTATAATGAGTTATGGTTTTAATGAGCTTGGCTGTAATGTCTTACACACGCTTGCTTATATATTTCCATGTTCGTCCCATTAAAGTGGTTGGGAATCATGGGGGGATTTCAAAAGATGACATATTACAACAACTCTGCTGGGGACAATCAGGGCTGAGACCAGGACTGCTGCTTTATCTCCTGTGGCAAAAATCCCAAAGAGCGTTACGCAGGTCTATGCTGGAGCTTCACCTACAGTCTCTATAGAGAGCATATACAGCAAAACGCTTCACTGGATTACCGAAATGATCTGAAATGCTTGTCTCCCATGCTGAAGGCAGAAGCCTCAACCATTCCACCAGCAGGCCAAGAGCGATCGTTACAATATTATCAAATGTAAAATTGACACAGCTGAAGTTATGATTTGCTTATTTTGTTGATGCAGCCACATCAAATGAAGAAACAATGCATAAAATATATACAACAGTCCTACCATACATATACTATCCTAAAAAGTGAAAAATTCAAGCAGATTTTTCTTAGTTTGACGGGTTAGTGATATAAGTGTCAGCAATGCTCCAAGCGGCCAAAAACGTCTACTTTCGAGCCGATGGTTTGTTTGCAGTGCTGTTTGTTCCCTGCTAATAGTGGCCCTGTTGGAGCCAGGCTTCTGAATTAGCTTGGCAGAGGGTATTGGAAAGATCCGGCTGGGTGTCACTGTGGTCCATCTGTCCCTTGGGCACTTGCACACTGCCCGCACTGGGCTCCCTCATCTCTCCCGCCCACTGCCTGCACCTTCCCCGCACCTATCCGGGACCTGGGTGGGCTGTCTGATCACAGCTTGCTTTTTCATCTTAATGGGGTCAATGAAAAACCATGGATAAGGTAAAGACGAGCACAGAGTCACCTGAGGTTGAAAATATGCACGTTGTTAAATATACGCTAACACTCCATCGCATACACATCCATCCATCCTCTTACCCCGGTCAGGGTCCTGGGGACACACAGAAATAACATGGCTAAATACACTTCGCTGTTACTGTAGAAACTGAATAAAATACCAAATTCACACTATATGTATCAGAAGGGACTTTGAGGACCTGACAGATCTTGTTTTCAATGGTAATGACCTTGCTGGAAGTGTGAAGCCCCTCTAGGAGCCCATAATCAGAAGTTTATCATTCTAGAACTATAACGACACAAAAAAGTCACGTTGCCCACGTCAGATTCACACTCAAACTGCTACACGTGTGAAGTCTCACAGTTCCACTTGGCTTGCTTGTGCCCATTAAAAGAGTGAATATGAGACTAAAGACTAAAGGGATTAACTTCTCATCAGGCCTGGATAAAGTCAGCATTGCGGCTGTTAGAATTTAGCGATTTAGTTCATTTTTACCAGGGTAAATGGCTGCATAACCTGGGATTGCATCCAGACCGATCTCCTTTTTACTAAGCTTGGTTACCAACATGACCATTTAGAAGGACACATCACCACATGCAGATCTTTCTGGATTAATTATGAACCGTGCCTTGCCTGGATCCAGAAAACAACATACATACATACATACATCTTCTGGAACTACTTGTCCCGTTCAGAGTTGCAGGTACATCATTTTACTTTTTTTAAAACACTCAAATGCTGTTACAAATTGGAAACATACCCTCGTCTAACCTTTTCACTTCGAAAAAATGATAATGCTTTTATAATTTTTCAAGTATTTAGAAGCCAAGAAAACCAGAGAAAGCAGGAAGTTTGTGCCAGAGTTGAGGAGGATAAAGGAGTGTGACTGTTCCTGATTGGTACAATCAAACTGATGGTGCTACAGAGCTTTTATAAAAAATAAAGGCTGTTTTAAAGGCTGGATTAAACAGTGTCACAATGATGAGCCTGTAAGGCCCCTCTGCTCCATCCAAAATGCATGAAGCCAGTCTGGTGTAACTAAGACAGATCACTAGTCATAACTGTGGGTTTACACTGGAATGGCTTGGAGTGGCTGCCTTTAGCTTAACTGCAGGCATGCAGATGGATCTGTAGGATTTCAGGCACATTAAATCACATTCACACTGCCAGTCATAGTGACTTACTCTTATACCATTTGCATTATATTCATTTGCAGAACCATGAATATTAATTCAGCTTTCTGACAGTAGATTAAAAACTCAAACTACACTGGCCATAAGTATTCCCATTTCACATTTTTATATTAACATTTCTTTTTTTTTAATTAATGAACGGTTTTATCCAAAGCACAGGTAAGCATATTCAAATACAATGGACTTAATATCATCTTTCATAAAAATCCTTCCTGTGTTTGTCCTGGTAATATGTTCAGGGTTAGCCTTAGTGCAAATTTATGATGAAGACAGCGGATTCATCAGCTGGTAATGTAAGTCAATATAATCTAATCTGTCATCGTTACTGTCCTGAATATGAAAGGCAGCTTCCTGTCTGACCTCATGGAGGACCATGGGGTGTCTGGGCAGATCGGGCGGGTGATGTGAAGCGCAAGCAAGCCGAAAGGGAGCAGAGAGAACAAAACCACGGTGGCGCCTGCTTAATCCTCCCTTTAAAGCCATCTGATTCACCAAAGCAGCTTACCACCAATCGACTTTCCATTCACGCTTGCGACCCCCATCCCTGCCTTTCCCCAACCCCGAAATACCCCCCTACCCCACCTGAGCCCTTGGCCAATGGAAAGCGCCGCTGACGTCCGGCTCTTGAAGCCTTGCCACCGCTCTGCAAATCTCGTTAAGTGCCAATATGCCAAGCTGCCAAACAGGCCGGGTAGGTGAGTATTCTACCCTCCGCATACGCCTCTCACACGTGCCCCGGGGCCTCCCAGCGATTTCTCCCAAAAATAACTCACCATTCTTGTTTTAATCAGTTTGCCTAAATCTATTAAAAACCCCTCATTGGCAGCCCATTCTGCTGCCCTGTAAAACATCTATTACGGGCCAGTGTCCGAAGATGTAATTCAAACTGCAGTTTGAAATTTGATAATTAATGACTCTTACACATTTTTAGAATATTGAATTAGTAGTTGTGGCTATCTTTGGGGAGGAGCTTGTGGGGTATCTATGGTGACTCAGTAACCTCATTGCCGTTTATTGGGGAGGAACTCATGAGGTATCTATGGAGACTCAGTGACCTCACTGCTGCTTATCGGGGAGGAGCTCGTGGGGTACCTATGGCGACTCAGTGACCTCACCGACTCTTATTAGGGAGGAGCTCATGGGGTATCTATGGCGACTCAGTGACCTCACTACTGCTTATTGGGGAAGAGCTTGTGAGGTATCTATGGCGACTCACCTGGGCTTGAATTTGAGCTGCGCCTGGAAGCTGGAGAGGGCCTGGAGGAAACCTGTCTTGGGCAGGACCTGCATGTGGCTTCTTAGCTCTTTGCACACGACAAAGGTGAGCCGGAGGGCAGTGCTGGCCCTGAAAGGACACGTTAACAGCATTTAGCACAAAACATACCAGCGTCTAACCGTGTGTTGGAAACAATGGCTGGAGAAAGCTGACCTTTAAGGGCTGCGACGTCTGTCAGCTTTCAGTTAGAAATGCATTTACGCCCAGAGGAGCTACCTGGACGTAACTCTTATTATTTGCCCTTCTCATAATACTTACACCCGACAGCAGGTAAAGGAATTAGTGTAAGTAGCAGCAGTTCAGGTAAACTGAAAGGCAATTAATTTCAGATGATTTTAAAAGTCACTTTGACAAAGCCAGGGGTGACAGCGAGGAGGGAAAAATAGCCCAGGAGGTGGGTTCGGTAGAAAAATGGAGTGTAAAATTAGGAGTCGAAAGATGGACTTCCAACAGTCCTCTGCAAGGTTAGCTGGTGATGTGCAGTGGGGTGTGTGTGTCACTGGTGGCACTGTGCCCACTTAAAAGTTACTTCTTATTATTTTTATAATAAATCCCTTGCTAGCCAGTGCAGAATACTCTGCACTGCCTCACTGTTTTAAAGGGCTAGTTTGGCTGAAATAAGAAAAATGTGTAGCTAGTAAGGATGGAAGGACAGAGCCTCTCCCCCAGAGTCTAATGTCAGCACGTTATAGGTGGGAATTTCACATAGGGGTGTCCTTCACAGAAGCCCAAGCATACAAACATGCCCCCCCTCCTCAAAAAGGGAT
Source organism: Mormyrus proboscirostris (assembly GCA_026779585.1). NCBI lineage: Eukaryota > Metazoa > Chordata > Actinopteri > Osteoglossiformes > Mormyridae > Mormyrus > Mormyrus proboscirostris. The sequence continues at coordinate 479,744 of JAODKF010000116.1, forward strand.
CTCATCCTTAATGTCACTTGTCTCCCGTCGGAAAGGAACTGAAAGTTGACCTGTAACCACAGAGTGCACACTCATCTCCAGAAATGCCTTATAATGCAACATACTTTATACCCAGTCCTATTTTTTTTTTTTTTACTCCAAGCACTAATGTGACCCAGTTTCAGGGGGATCCAACAGATGGTTCCCCCTGTGGCAAGGACATGCAGTAGCTGGTGATAAAAATGGATCTTCATCATGGGAATTCATGGATGCCAGACTACAGGCACACACGCACACACACACACACACACACACACACAGATATAGCTCCTCTTTAAGAGACTTTGTACCTCAGGCTACAGAAAGGACAGCAAACAGAAACAGAAAGGATCATATTCTAAGTGTTATCATATGGATGATCTGCTCTGCTCCCAGGTTCTGACATGGCAGCAAGAGTTGGCTGGTTTGTGGCCTCAACATATCCCTGGGTGATATTCCCTGATCTCACTGCTGGTCTCAAAGCTACAGGTCACGGTCTCCCCAGTCACACCCCTTATGCTCCGGAGTCCAAGGTGACAGCGGAAGCGCTGAGCGAGCAGCCGGGATATTATTCTGTGTCGTGGCCATGATGGCAGGTGTGAGAAGGCTGGGTCTGTGGTGTATTTAGGACAGAGCTGCTCAAGGGAGGCGCCGGGGTTTTTGCTGTATTTTTGAAGTTCTATATTAAGAGTCGGGCGACCCACAAGGCCAGCGGAAGTCCGACACCAGCTCTGAGTCGGCAGAAAGATGAAGAAGCAGCGCAGCCGCAGCAGTGCCAGGAAGAAGAGCAGGATTAATCAGAGCAGCCTCCTTTGGTCAGCGTGAAAAGGGGGGCGTGCTGCATTTTAAGCAAAGCGAAAATCATCACAAGCTTGTACTGTACTGAACTGGATGGATGGATGGATGGATGGATACTTTATCTATGCAGGGACTCACCTGCTTTGCACAACAATGCAATCTTGGTAAAGACGATCATACATGCAGATCTTCAGGTCAACATTGGGCTCAGTGACCCACACAGGAAGGCCCATCGCCACACCGCGGGCCCGGATGGAGATCTGTCCAAAAAACATCTCAAGGTTTCACTGCACCCCACTGCAGGCAAGGCGGCAGAGATTTGACAAAGAAACTCTTTACTTACCGGTGGGGAGCTGGGATCAGAAAAGCTGATGTCAAAACCCATCTCTGCCTCCCCTGGAAGTGTTGGAGTGAAAAGGATGTCCAGTCTGGCACATCCAAAAGGGCCAATTTCCCCCTCTGTCACCTGAAGGACAAAAACGTTCTTCAAGAAAAATCATGTTTGCCATCTTCATTTCACTGAGTGATTACTTACCTCAAACACTTTTAGTTTATAGTATATTTTAGTATATAACAATATATGCAATGCATGATTGGCACAAATCAAGTAAAAGGCATTAGTCCAGGCTGCATTATGTTATTAAGGTATTAAATGAAATATACTGTAAACTTTCTATTATGTGCTTAAATGACATCCTGCAAGTTTAATTTGATTACGCCTCATGGACACTGCGACTGAGACACTCAGAAGCCTTTGGAGAGGTCGGGAGCTGTGCAAAAGGCATGAGGAAAACGTCCCTGGCTCACATGCCTTTGCCAGGTTCTGGCAGATGTAAGCTCCGTAGGCCTGACACTCAGGGCCAGATACACAGTATTGTCTCCACGTACGGAGTCTGGAGTAGCCAATGAGAGTAAAGGACATGAGGTACAGTCAGTGGAAACGCGCAGCCTGACTGCAGCCCTACACGACAGGCGTCGTTGGGAGTGACTCCGAAGCGGCGCCTTGCTTGGCGTCCAAACGCTTTTACAGATGTGTCCTGCGGCCGCAGATGGCCGGCTTGGTTTGGGTTTGTGTCTGTTTAGAGCCCCATTCGCTCGCATGGCACACCGTGGACCCTGTGGAGTGCAGAGACAGCGCCTGCTTGGCTGTGCACTCAGACACCAGCCTTCAAGGCTTACTGTCGAGCTCCTGGACTGGAGAAGCCCAGCAATGACATCAGAAACAGCTACACTGAGAGGACGACCGGGAGCCAGCAGGAGAAAATAATAGATAGTAATTTGTGCCGAAGTTCTGGTAGCAAAATAAGAAAACGAAAAAAGTTTGGGCACTGGAAACAAGAAGCTTGCTCAGATGGGGCCACTGAAGACCTCGTGTGCCAGTGTGCGCTGCCCGGGATGACGTGACGACTCAGAAATCGACTCTCATCTATGAGTGAATAAATCAACAGCCAGCATGTGGCGACTGACGGGCCATGCTCAGCCATGCGAGTGGGCGTGCGATCAGCGCACCATCAGCGTGCTTGTTAGCTGAATCCATGCCGTGCTGATGCAGGGGGCAGGCAGGCAGGCAGGGTCCTACCACCAAAAATGGCTTAAAAAGGAAAATGTCACAGTAAAATCACACTAAGGTGGTTTATTAACATGGATTTCCCACACTGCTAACTATATTATAGCTTATTTTCTCAATGACTTATGGCTGTTAAGAGTATTAACGCCCCCGGCACCAGAACACACAACATCACTTGAGTTGATTGGTGGCTCATGAAATTCAGAAATGCATCTAACACTGGGAAAACGTCACATAGGGTTTTTAGTGGGTGCCGTATTGTAAGAACAATACACAATCATATTCAGTATTCTGCAAAGCAAATCCAGGGCTGCTAACAAAGGTGGGCTGGCTAGAGTGAGATTTTCAATTTGAGACGAGTCTGCACACGCATTAACATGTATGTAACAGTTTCACCACCTTGTAAATAGACTGTAGGCTTTGCAAATTACCCCAATGCTTTTGATGTAGCTAATTTTAGGTTAATAATGAATTAATATAGATTTCTTGAGTCTGAAAATGTGAGTGTCACGCCAGATGTGTGAGAGTTGGCAACCCTGTTAAATCGCACTAACTCGTTAAGACGTTTGTGAATGGGACGGAGGGGCTTGTGAGGGGCTGCTCTGCTTTGGTGTCCCCCCCGCCAGAACGTCATGTCCCTGGGCACGTGCCCAAATTCCCATAGGGTTAATGTGGACCAGTGTATAACTGGCCATTTCAATGTACTGTGCTGTGAAAAACTTTTACTGTGCTTTTGCACATGTCATACTTATCTATTGACTAGAACTTGAGGTAGCAGTTAAAGTTAGTTAAGGTTAAAGGACACCACACAGGCACTACGCCATCTGCTGACTGAAGCAGGAAGCTCGTACCTGCCCAGCCCGGAACTCGCCGCTCTGCAGACTGTCCTCCTGCTTGGATTCCAGTGGTTCTGCTCCCCCACCTTCCAGTAATGGAGCCGTTGGGTTGGGAGCTACAAGAGAGTGATGCCGTCACTGAGAAACAATCATACCTGCTGGCTGCCGTCCGGCCAGTGTGACGACAAATGGCGAGTCCTAGCTAAGAGAGGCATGTTTCGCACCACCGGGTCAGGAGCCTAATGGCATGAACCCAGGTGTGACGGATCGCCTGGGGCTCCATACCTTCAGCTCACTGTTGGCAAATTTTCAAAAATAGACGTTAAGTTGAGCACAACCAGCAGTGGGCAGACTGGTGGGGTCATATGAAAAAAGTATATGTTTACATACATATTTTCTAATTTCATTTTTCATTATTTGTATTGTTAAACTGGCATCCGCTCCACATGTCCTGTGGTGGATAAGTGGTTATGGAAGATAGATAGATAGATGGATGGTTGGATGGATGGATGATGTATTTAGTTTCATGTGATTTTTTTTACCAGTCTGACCCCCTGTTACTGCACACGTGTCCCTGCACTCCTCCTGTCCTTTACATCCTCCCAGTTCCTGGTGTGTCGGCCTCTCAGCCTCCAAACTAAGGTTTCCAGTCTCTTGAGCTTCGACACAGACCTGCAGAGGGAGCCATGAGCTTGTTGTGACTTCCTGTGTTATGATACGCGTCACACATGCAGCGTTCAGGGCTGTGATGGTGCAAAGCACATTGAGGAGTGTGGCTTCCTGTCATGTGACTGGAAGAACACCTAGGTGCTTCGTGCGGTACATTCCAGCTGCAAGGGATTCATGTGGATATTGGTATCACACAATTAACAAAGAAATTTTGAATCTAACCTGTTTGTCTAGGGTGGATGGGATTGGCTGAGGGTCAGCGGAGGGGGCCAAGACGAAACGTGTGCCCAGGGCTCCCCGGTTGGTCAGGGTTATTGTGCGCAAAAGTGTCTCCCCCACCACGTGAGAGCCAAAGTCAAGGAAGGTGTTGTCCACTGCCAGCTAGGAGAGGAGGAGGAGGATGGAAGATGGAGGACAGAGGATGGAAGACAGAGGATGGAAGACAGACAATGGGAGGACGGAGGACAGAAGATGGAGGACAGAGGAAGGAGGACGGAGGACAGAAGATGAAGGACGGAGGAAGGAGGACGGAAGACATGCTGAGAAACATAACAGGGATAAAGAGAAGCAGATGGTTTGGGCAGCACCACTAGGTAGGTTCTTATGGAAAAATGAACAATATAACCAGTCAGTACAAAACATCACTATTGTACTATATTATCACGCCACAGGAATAGTAAAACAAAAGAACTGTGTTGCTTAATGTCATTATAAACATACAGTCTAAGGGCATTAGAGAGCTGACTGACAACTGACAACCTCTTGCTTAGGAGCAACTTACCTGCCTGAAAACATGGTATTTTTTGCAAATGTTAAATTGTTCAAAATAATTAATCAAACTACACCAGTATTTCAGATAAATCTGTAAATGGCTGTATAGCTAACTTCACTGTGAAGGTTCTACAGCTTACTGTACAAGCCAATGAAAAACGATATTTTCATGGTAAAGCTCCGAATACTTAATAAAAACTGAAACTGGCCAAGAAATGAAATTGTGCAAAATATAAATGTATTCAAAGATATATTTAGTATACAGCAATAATTCTTGGTTCTGTTAATAGGTACACTTCAGATTATGTTAAAGCTAGTATACTAAACGAGGTAAAATCAAACTGATGGTGAGTGTCTACGAAAACACTCATTTTAAAGGACATGAATCAAAATTCCTGGCTGCTGTAAAATTCTAGGTATTGTTCACTTTTATTCATTTACTCACAACACAATTCTTGGTTGTACATTTAAGAGGCACAGTGAAATGTCCAGCAGCAGACACAAACTGTATCTCCCCATCCAAATCTTCATTTATCTGAAAAGAAATTAAAGAATAAAACAAAGGTTCCCATTTAGTAGAAATGTCCTGTTATGTTAGAGAGTTTATGCATGTAGCTCTTTGTATGCCTACACCGATGAATCTACAGGCTCTTCTGAGTCTGCCTCTTCAGAACAGGGCACTGAGGGTTTCTGTGAGTGCAGTTCATCTTAATGTGCCGCTCAGCTTGCTCTACAAAGTTTGAAATCTATCATATCACATCAGTGACCCGAATTAGCTTTTTAATACCATTATCTATTATCTATGACAAAGACATGCAGCCTTATTTTATTAATATCATGGGCATACAGCACCTGTCATGCTATTACAATAAAAGTGAAGGAAGATCATTGTATTATATATTAATGACAGATTCTATGAAAACTGACTTCTCACTCAGTAAGATGAAAAACCTGGAAGTTGCTCTGCAAACTCTTCATAATAAAACCACAATGTGTGTACAACTGTTAGCAGTGGGTCTGTGCACGAGATGGACAGCAGAAGCTCACCATGGGTTTGAAGACTGTCAGAAAATCACAAGCCATCCCCGGGGACAACGGGCCAGGCGGCACAAAGCTGCAGTGGGGATGGTGGACAACGATTCGGACACAAATGACCAAGTTCCATCAAGCACAGTTACAGACACCAATGAAACTGTGGTCTTTTACATGGCTAATTTTGCTCATTAGTATTCATGACAGTTCCAGTCATGCTAAATGTTTCTGATTTTGAAATCGTAGTCTGAAGGGTTACTGTTTAAAATGAAGAATGAATATGTGCTGCTACAAAATCATACAGTTTAGATTCGAGTCCATACAGCCAACTGTTCTCATGGAAGAGACGGCTGTTAGGTAATCTAATTCTTCCAGAATATCTGTAAATGCCTCAGATACAGTGTGGGCTCAGATGTCAACATATCACGGCTTCTGTGGAGTCAAGCTCGTTTTGTAAAGCTGTTTTCTTTAGGCGGCAAACATGCAGTCCCACATGACTCGGTCTTCAGATACTAAGTAATAACAGTCATGGGTCTTGGGCTATTCGGTGAACCCAAGCCTCAAAAACATGGAGAAGCGATTGGGAAATCGATAAAACGGCGTAGGAAAGCGATATATAAACAAATGTATACATAAAAGGACAACGGAATGGGAAAGGCAAAATCCAGAGCATAATCAGGCCACAACAATAGGTCTATAAAATAATTGCACTTTTTAATTTTTCCACAGGCAGGGTTTCCCTGAATATTAAAAATCACCATCCCTGCTTTGAAGCTAGATTAACGCAGTGCTTTTTCTTTATTAAACCATCAAGTTTCAGCTTGAGCAAATGCCTTTACTCATGACGCTCTCTGGGTCTATGAGACATCTGAGTCGTTCTGAGTAACGATGGGCTCTGTGCTTCGGAAAATGCCACGGATGGAGACTGAACAGTTTAAATCTCATCTGAACAGAACTGCAGCTGTGCTTCATTTACTTACAGTGCGTTCACTCTTTTTTCATCCGTCCATCCATACACATTTAATTTCTAAAAATGGTTGTGTTGATATCAGGCTTATCCATGGAACCACATGCCACAAGGCGAGTTTCGTTTGCATTCAAACACATTTTCAGCCACAAACAAAGGGTAAATTAGACTCATGGAACCAATTGTAATGCATGTCTTTCAACTGTGGGGTAAAACAGCTGCACTCAGGAAAGGAAGCCCACGCAAATACATGAAGAACGTGGATAATCTGCATAAACGGAATACAGACTAGCAGTCCTGGGGGTGGCGGGAGAAAACACAGCCCATTGAGATATCATAATACCCCTCCCAGCCCTCTTAATGTTATCTAACCAAGAGTTCCTGCTGATATTTATGTTGCCACCCAATGTCTGGTTGTAAGAATCCATCCCATGATCTTCCAATTGCTAATTCTAAGCAGGGTTGCTGGGCTCCTGGAGACTATGCCATGCGACACCGGGCACAAAGTAGGGTACACCCCTGATCACAGAGCACTTGCATGCATATACTCAGTCGTACTCTAGGAATAATTCTGAGATGTCAGGTAGTCTACTGCAGTATCCTGAAGAAACATACACAACATGAGAACAGGTAAGCTTCACACCCCTGCACATATTATGCAAATAGAATATGGAAAAAAAGTATTTATGAAACGAAACAAAAGTGAGCAGACTGACATAGAGGATGCGGATTTAACGGCAAAGTGCAGGGTGCTTCTGTGCCTCGGCCAGAGGAAACACAGCCACCCCAGCATCAGTTTACACAATAAACTTCTAGCTATAAAAGCGGTCAGACTGTAAGCCATGTAAGTCACTGTCAAGCAGGCCTTCTGTTGAACCATCTGCAAAAAAAAAGGGATCTCTCTAAGTGTAACACGAAACCTACTCACTGTCACATTCCCGGCTAGCTGCTAAAGCTGCAGAGCGCAGCAGCAGTAAAACTATCTGTATAAGCGTTCATGCTGAATTTCATCTGCTGTGGTTCTCTGTGCAGATAATGTGGAAATAACATGCTAATGTGCCTGTAAGGGTCTCTTCAGGTACATACACCATGTTCCAAATTATTATGCAAATCGTATTTAAGTGTCATAAAGATTAAATATTTTGGTTTTTAATTAAACTCATGTATGGTATTGTGTCTCATAGCTTGTGTCTCTCTGCTGCCAAAAAGCGTGAAATAGTTGAATGCATAGGGCAAAGTATGAAAACCTTAGAAATTTCAAGAAAGCATGATCATCGTACTGTTAATACGGTTGGCTGAGTCAGAGCACACGCAGGTTTGTGTAGATAAAGGCACAATGAGGAAGGTTTCTGCAAGACAAATACATCAGATTAAGAGAGCAGCTGCAAAAA
>JAODKF010000116.1:489163-504598 GCA_026779585.1 Mormyrus proboscirostris
GCGGTGCCCGCTGTTTCCCGCCCCGTGACGGACTGGCATCCCGTTCGCGGTGCCCCCTGTTTTCCGCCCCGTGACGGACTGGCATCCCATTCGCGGTGCCCCCTGCCTCCCGCCCTGTGACGGACTGGCATCCCATACTGGGTGCCCCCTGCCTTCCGCCCCGTGACGGACTGGCATCCCTGGAAGATGCCCCCTGCTTTACATCTTGTGTTTCCTGATAGAGGCCCATGCATTACTGTGATCCTGTACTGTATAAATCACCAAGGAAAATGGCTGAAGGGATTCTCTTCTATTATTTATTTTCCCCCTAACTGGTAAATAGACTGAAAATTTCAGAAAAAAATAAAAGTCATTGCTAAACAGATAAACCTAAAAGAACAGACACACACCTCAGTGGGAATGTTTCCATAACACGCTTCACAGAAGCAGACACTCACCGTACGGAGATGAAGTCCCTCAGCTGCTCACTGACACCGGTAAGCTTGCAGTAATTTGTGCTGTACGTGACATTAGTCAGGGAGATCTTCTTCTTATAGCTTTTACCCACCTCAAAGTCCTGGATCATAACAACAACGTGACCTTTACTGTTATACAGGGCAGACAACCACCAAAAACAGACTCCCACATGCATAATTCAACCTCATGATTAGGATACTTAATATTAAATCATTGATATGGCTGCATTGACTAATGCTTCTGTTAGTGACTATAAAAAGGATTCATTCCCATGGAGTTATAACACTGAATCACAGTCGATTTAATTAGGCTTTTCCAAAAGAGAAAAGAATTCTTTTAATATAAAAGCGAACACAAATCTCTACAAAGTGATATAAATTACACATATAAAACAAATTAATTGCTTGCATAAACATTCACCCCCTTTGAGTCAGTGTCGCAGCAATTATGAGAATGGTTCTCTATCAGCTTTGCACATGTGGATGCTGGGGTCTGTGATTGGGCAGCTATTTTCAGGTCCTGCCACAAATTCTCAATGGGAATGAGGTTTGGAGTCTGACTTGGCCACTGCAGGCTTTTTACACCATTCCTGTGTAGCCTTGGCTTTATGTGTGGAGCCGTTGCTTTGCTCGGAAATAAATCACATGCCAGAGTGCAGTTGGCTTGCAGATGGCAGCAGGGTTCCTGCCAGGCACTCCCTGTATCTTGCCGCATTCATGTTACCCTCCAGCTTCAGACTCCTTCCAGGGTCAGAAGCACAGAAGCGTCCCAACAGGGTGATGCTGCTACCACCGCGCTTCATGGTGGAGACGGTGTGTTTTTGGTGCTGTGTGGTGTCTGACTTACGCCACATGTTCTGTATCATAGCCAAAAAGCTCCGCTCTGTTCTCATTACACCACAGGACCTTCTCCTACCTGATTTCAGAGTTTCCCCCACATGGCTTCTACTGAGATGTCATATGAGATTTTTTTCTAACAGTGATTTTTGCATTGCCACTCTGCTCAGAAGCTGCAACTGGTGAAACACTCAGGCAACAGTTGTCATATGCACAGTCTGTCCCATCTCAACTGTGGAAGTCGGTAACTCCCTCGGAGGTGTCGTAAGTCTCCAGATGACCTCCTGGAATGATTACTGGGGTTGTGAGGACTGCCTGCTCAAAACAGATTTACAGCTGCGCCATATTTTTCCTAGTATTAAATGACTAACTTCTCTGTACTCCAAGGATTAAGAAATATCCAGCCACTCGCAACTATTCTTGTATACATCCCCTGATTGGTCATTTTCAATAACACTCTCACAGCGTTGTTTGGAGTGTACCTTTCTCTTCTCGATTTATCAACAGTTGGACCTTCCAAATTCCAGATTATTTACACTAGAATTGCCTGAAACACCTTGAGTGCACACAAGTGATCTCCATTTAACTAACACATGACTTCTGAAGTAAATTGGCTGCATCACTGATGATTTAGGTGTATAACAGTATGAATTCCTTATGCGATCAGATATTTTGTGTTTTACATTCATAAATTCAGATCACTTTGTAAAGATTTGTGTTCACTTTGACATAAAGGACTCTATTTTGACAATGTGCCATAAAGCACAAGGTGCAACTAACATTTATGGCACGAAAAGGTTGTCTTTTAATTATTCAGAGGCATGTTTTGGGCTTAACATGCAATGAACCAATCGCAATGGCGCGTCACCTCATCACTAAAATGCAGCGGCGCATGATCTGTGGCAGATTGCTATTACAATGGTAAGTTTGCCCGGCGAGACAGACCGCTTTTCCCCCAAGGAAACCAATGTGATCGTGCGCGAGGTGAAAATGCGCGAGCATATTATCTACGAGAGCAGAACTGTTACACCTAAGCTTTTCGAGGGGAAGCAGGCGTGGCGTGAGGTAGCAGCGAGTGTTTTCTCGCATCACCAGATCATCCGCTCAGTGCTGAAAGCGGTTTAATGGTGTCAGTAGATGCGGAAGCTTGCTACTGAACGAGAGCAGCAGCTAGGAACGCGGACTTATGCTTGTGTGATTTTTTTCAATTTTAATTTTGGGTCTGTAGTTAGCAAAATATAAATACAAGTGTTATCTTTGTTCAACCTACAGTTTCAAAGGTGTTTTAAAATGTTCATGTAAAAGGCAACAGGGCTGTTATTTTTCTACATCTGACAATTTAGATTCCTTACCAGGCTACAGCTAATTCAGCTCTCCAGCCAGCTGATCCGTCCTTGCCCGCGCTGCGGCTGGCATGCACTCCTTTGTCGGCGTTGGCACAACATGCAGTTCAACATGCCTTCTAATGTCCTCTAATGTGTCCTCTTTTATGTCCAGCAGACATCCATCACGCATGGCAATGTTACGCAACATACAACACGCCACAAGAAAGCCGCGACCTTCTGAGGGCTGTATTGTTAATGTTCCACCAGACTATCTAAATATCTAAAACGCATGTTCAGCAATCCAAATGTCCTTTCAATTACAGTACATGCTTAATTCCAATAATGAACACGATACAGTTTGTTCTTTACTTAATATATATATATTGTTTTTATTTTGGTGTATCCTTAAACAGCATGATTACGTGAAAGCACCAGATGTACTCTATAATAAAATGTATATAACTTAAAAAATAGCAAAAAACCATTAGTACATCTCAAGCGCATACCTATGTCAACAACATGCGTTGTATACCCACGCGTTTCTAAAACGCGCCGTTTAAATACCGTTGAACAATGCACCACTGACTTTAGACATAGTTCTTGCTGTCAAAAGTGCCATGTCATTTCAATGCTTTAAAAAAAGCAACGCGCTAACAATTCGCTCGGTCATACCTCATTTAAAAATGTGCGGAAAGCGGGGGGTAAAATCATTTGCTATTTTGACGACATGCGCATGTACAAAACTAGCAAAACCACTTCGCGATGCGGTTTGCGCAGGTGGAAAATAGAGCTCAAAATTTTTCTTTTGAGGGTGAAAAAAACCTAATTAAATCCACTGTAGTTCAGTGTTGCATGAACATTTTATATAATACATGGACATTTTATAGGCATTTTAAAGACTACCAAGATCAGCCATTAAATATTTCCCTATCATTTTGAAAATAGACATTTAGCACAACTGAATAAGTTCAACAAAAATTCAACATTTCACTGCTAGCATTTCTGGAGATAATATCTGTGCTTATCATCTTCTTCATGTGATTAAGCAATGATTGCTTAAACTGAAGCAGATTAAACATGCCGCTTTGAAAAAGATCAACCAAATCCTGCAGCATCTGTACTTAATCTTACTCCAATTTGAACTATGACACAAATTAAATGATCAGTACAGTTTTCATTTAGGTAAGGCGCTGGAGACTTCTACATTCTAATTAGCTGAAGAAAAACCAATCATAGATAAGCTGAATTTAGACAAACTATTTACAAGAACAGGGTTTACTTTTCCCATTAATACTTGTGGCCCAACACTGGGGTGCCTTATCTAAATGGTTTCTCGTGTGCAACATGCGTTCCATTCGAACAACAGATTTAGCAGAAAATGGCACACATCCTGGCTGATGGAAAAACAAGGCCCACCTTGAAAGTGATTAATTCTGGTTTGCTGACAAAGGGATTTCCTTTGAATTCCTTTCCACCTGGAAGTTTTTTCCGAGCCATTGCACACTGGTGATTTCTGGGAAGTGGCACAAGTGCTTTCTGCTCCATTTTGCTTAAATGAGAATGTTTCGCGGTGCCCCCCTCATCCTGGGGAACCTGAAACAGCAGAGATGTAGTGGGTCAGCACGGCCAGCCTCCTGCACTGTGGTGGCCCATTTCAGGAACCCCAATAGCCTTAAAGGGCTCAGGGAAGCATTTTTAAGGCTTAGGTTCCTGTTTTTTTTACGTACACTTTTTTTTTTTTTGAACAATTTTTTATTATTACTTTGACATCTTTTAAGACACGAGAAACAGTATTTAAGACATAGTACACTTCAATAGATGTACTACAGATTATGTCAAAGAAAAAATCCACACAAAGAAGTACCACAGTTCTAAAGTCGGTAACAAAAAGAGGGAGTTACCACCAAAGCGGGGAACTGTAAGTACAACTATAAAAGTATGAAACAGCAATAACATATACAACAAACAAAAACATAGATACAAAATGAAATGAGTAACAAAGAATTGTATATCTATATAAAAGAGAAAAAAAAAAAGACCCCAAGCCCATAAGACCAGTGTGTATAGAAAAGGGGAAAATCTCCTCACATCAAATCAGAAGACTTTTGAGCCCAAAGCCTAATGGTGTCCTCTCTAGCCCCATGGATATGTGCCGTAGACAATTCGAGATATACCACATCAATAAAAGTAAGAACCCAACGTTTTTTATTAAGAGAGTGTGGTGATTTCCATCTTGTTGCTACTAATTTCTTTTATTAACACTTTTTTAACGCAAAATTTGACTGATTATAATTGCTTTGTACCCAGTGATCCAATTTATATCAATTTATATTAGAAAACAAAATCACTTTGTATAATTTAGTATTCTGAGCAAATTTTTGTAAAAACACACGCAAACACACACACACACACACACACACACACACACGTGCGCGCGTTACCGTCCATTCATTTCTATGGGTAAAACTCTAATCACAACATTGACACCTTTAACCCCTACTTGATCCTAACCTTAACCATAACTAATCCAACAAAATACAAGACTTTTGGCATTTTAAGTTTTTTGGTAGCAGTCACAGATTTTTGTAAAATTCAGATTCCCCTTGTGATGACTGAATAAATGCCAACCCCCCCCACCCCACACACACATGCACACAAACATGTCTGCAAGTTTTGTGAGTTCTTGTGCCAGGCAAAGCCTTACTGTAGATGACATATGCAGTGGATTTTCCTAGAAAACATTTTACTAATAAAAACTGGTATCCTGGTATCATGGATGGCAAGAAAGTATTAAGCAGCAGAGAACTTCCGCATGGGGAGAATGAAGTATCACTATTCTGCTCATGAAGAACAAGAGAAAACAGCCAGGACCAAGAAGACTGTGGCAACAGAGAGCTTTTTATAATTCTGTGAAAATGTATGAAAGACATACGTTAATTTTATTTATCAGCCTACTCTACTTTGTTTACCAAAGACTTTGAAGGCCTATATTAGTACCAAAACAGAAGACAGATACTACTAATAAGACTTGAACTATGCCATTACTAACTTGTACTGTAGGGCATAATTGATCTCTATGTGCGTTATGTCAGCACTGATTGCACTCCACAGTGGAAACACTAATTTACAGAAAAGTGCACAAACTGAATTCACACTAAGTCATGCACACACTTTGCACTAAGACCTCAGATCTGCTCAATACAATGAATGGTCGTATCTTTCACAGGGGTTGCAGAGGGAAGCCCCAGGCTCCTAACCTTGTAAAGCTCGCATGGTTGTGTTGTGTGAGCAAACGCAATGTCCCACTGTTTATGAATTTCCCTTCTTGCTTTAGGGACATGCTGCATTGCAGGGATGGAAATGCTGCATGCTGAAAGCTGACTGCACAAAAGTCATCTTACATTTGGGGAGATGCAGAATACAGTCAAAAGCACATTGAATTCCATTTTCATGTGAATGCTTTCAAATTTCAAAGGAACTGAGTGTAGGTTGAGATTAGAAATCACTATGAAGTACGATGCCCTATCTTTCTGTGTGGTTCTGTGGCTGTTATGTAACACTGTTTACATCCCAGTGATTTTTTTTCTAGAAGGCTATTTTGTTTTATTTATTCTGTGTAAGAAATCAGTTCAAAATGAATAGCATTACTGTAGACTACTACTGATTTAAGTGTATTTTTTAGCATATTGTTTATGAAGGCATACACACCAATTGTAGTGGCTGAGAACATTTATATAAAAGGCATAGGTAACAAACATATAGGAGGGTTGCAATAGTCCTGCAGCATACAACTGCAAAATGAAACAGAAGACGGCCCTTGATTTGAGTGACGCATTAATACATTTCACTATGGCTTTAATTACCTCCGAGTTCACAAACTGACAACATATTATTTCACAAACAAGAAAGGCGATTTGATAAGATCAGAGCAGATCCCGTCTGATTAACAGCGGCGATGTGTCCTCAAAACGATGATTTATTGTGGCTTTTCCGTCAACGGCAGGAGGGAATGAGTCTCTGAACTTCCGCAATCTGAAATGCTCCAAACAGCCTTTGAGACTCCCATCCCCCGCATCTTCAAAGGCAGAGCTTTCCGTTCAGCTTATTTCTATCACGTCTATCACGAATCATTAATCTGACGTACTAGGGCACAGCCATTTATTGCAGGTTCTCCTACTGCTTTGTCTTTATCCGACACGAGCGGCTGCAAATTCCCCTCAAGACAAACAAAGGAATATCACCAAGGAAAATAACAATTTTACACTATTCTAACATTTCATGAAAATTTTAAAGAACTGCTCAGCTCACTGCATGGTAATGTAGGAGAGGACATTTAGAACTAAATATTGAGGATGAATATTTTCCCACATGATTTGCGCTGTACAGACAAGGCAGGGCAGAATGTCATGTTTCGTTGAGAGCTTCATAAAAGCATGTGGGAGGGAGGTGACTCCCGTCCTGATAAGTCGAGGAAGACGGCATCCTGTCAGCATGCTCTGTGAGCCAGTGGCGAGTGGCGCGCTGCCCTGTGAGGTTCAGCCTTGTCCTGGCTCCCCGTCCCACTTGCTCAGAGTCAGCAGATACTGCAGACCACAGCAGGCTGATGGCATCCTGGCGACCCTCAGCCCTGACATGCCGTCAACATCCCTCCATGCAAACTGCTGCTGCGGTCAGCTTATCAGCCATGTTCAGAATACAACCGATTTTCAAAAAGAAAATGCGTTTTGGAACTATTAGTCCCATACACGGCAAACTAAATACTGAGCAAATACAAATGCTCTCTTAACTGGTCTTTAATACCAGTTAATGGACTTTATATATGGCACAAGGCTGAAAAATTTGGATTCCTGCTTCTCTTTAAATTCTCCAGGAACAAAACTCACATTTTCAGGTGCAAATCTGACTCAATTTATTTTATATATATAATATATATAACAAGTGTTAAGAAAATGGTCTTATAACCAATAGGCTACCAGTTCATAATCCAAAGAATGGGAGCTCAGAGGATTATGGCGCTGTGCTTGTGTTCGAATGGTCACTGGTTCAAATCCCAGATGGCAGAGTGATTTCACCACTGGGCTTTGAGCAAGGCCCTAACTCCAGGAATTGTCCGCCACAGTTTTCTCTCATAACACAGTTTGTTACATCGGATAACTAAAAAAGCGTGACATGTAAATGTAATCCACATATTATAAACAGTGCTTCAGACGTCAGTGAGCCCCACTGCTTCCGCAAGCCAACCATAAGTCTGCTCACCTGAAGCATTTTCTGTGTCGGCTCCCAGAGGCCTCTGAATTCAGGCTGAGTGAGGTTCTCCTCCAGCTCCCATTCTGCTTCCTCCTCCGTGCCGTCTATCCTCAGGAGGTCCACAGAGTCACCTCTGCTGGAGTCACTCTCCTCGTCCGATGCCGAGTAGCATTTGTGCTGCTCCTTCGCTCACGGCAGGAACAGAAAGAGAGCTGTTTAGAGGTTACGTAGCATAGCAGGAAGACCGGAACTCATGATTGGCCGATGAAAGTGAAGCGAAAATGTACAAATCACGGCTGCCCCCTGCTCTCTCGTGAACAGCAAGTTTAACTCACAAGAGTCACAAGGTCCTTGTTTGGTTGTGCGGATGCTGACTTTAGGTACTGCAGTAGTTTTTCTCGTGATTTACTCGGTCCCAAAGGTTTGGCCCCGGTCGGTGGAGTTGGTGGGAATAAAAGAATGCCGTGTTTCTTGTGTTTCTCTGCCAAAGCTTCTTCCCGCAACAACTTGGAGATTATTTCCACACGCTTGGATCTCTGATTCTTTTCAAATTCTCTAGAAATCAAGAGCTTACATTAAATCAGCCAGTATATTTAGTAGAGTTTATATTGCAGGGCATTAAGTCACTCCTGGGGTCTTGAACTGTTAATTGCTGCAATCAAATGGTTAATGGTTTAAGTTTCCAAAGAGGCCCATTTATTGTACCCTTGAATAATAACTCAATCCAAATAACTTCATTAAAAATATCTAGCTTTCTAAGTAAAAATGGTTACAAAATAAGCTACATGAATAGTTTTATTTTGAAATAAAATTGATTAACAAACAATTAGGAACAGGAATGAGAGCCAATGGTGTCCTGCAACTTACTCCTTTGTCCTGTGAAAGTCCTTAAGGTGTTTCTGCTGGTACATAAACTTTGTGACATCACTTCCTTCCAGCTGTAGTCTTTCTATCAAACTCTTCTCTTCCTCCTTTCGCTTTAACGCATAACCCTTGTCCCTAGCCTGCTTTGCTTGCAGGCTCTCCTGTAACACAGATATCAGATGGTGAGTGCCAAGCACACAGCTATTCTCAAGAACACAACATGGTCAAGTTTTCACTTCAGACACCGCTGTGCTTCATCGTCATCTGATTGTTTTTATTGTTTGCAGTCTGCAACCTTTTGTGTGGTTCAAAAGGGGGATTGGGCTGCTGGTGTTAGGAAATCACTGGGTTGGGAGTGAAGGGGAGCGATAAGCAGAACATACTGTAGATTCCAAGGGGGGGGGGAGGGGTTATACCTTTACTGTACTTCTCAGTTAAATAAATCCAGGCCTTTTCACTCCACCCCATTTGCACACTTATTATAAATTAATCATATGCTATTTGCGGGGGATCAAAAATTTTGCCTCGACAGCCGAGAATGATTCCTTAGTGAAAATGTTAACACCAGGTCTCAGCAGACACAACACTGCAGCCCCTTCTCTTGGCTTAAAACGCTCTTCTGTAAGAGATTTAGTTTGAAGTCTACGTATGAAGGCTTCAGGTAAGTAATCTTGACACGGGAACCTGAAAAAAGAGACTTTTGAAGCTTATCATACCTGGATGGCTGTGATGCTGGACTTCAGAGAAAGGAGCGCCTGCATCCTTTCAGACATCAGCTCTTGACTTTCCTTTTCCTTTGCAGCCTTCTCCTGATGGATTCTCCAGCACACATGCAGCATACATTAAGAAACATTTACCCATAGTGTTTTTCCATATTTCACTCCTATATAGCTGGCTAGTTGGTGCAGTGATTCCTGCAGGTGTACTGACTTCAGCACATGGCAGAATGTCTGTTTCTCAGTATGCTTATACTTGTGTTCTCGTGTACCCATTGTACGTCATCTTCCATTGCCGCAGACCAGTTCCAGTACAGGACTGAGGTATGGAGGACAGTAAAAATCCCTACATGTCGTTCTTGCCCCGCTTTAAATATCATGAATACATGGGTTGCATCCTAGCTAAATGAGACCAATCCCATGATTCATTGCACCCCAAGTCCATTCTTGGGAGTTAAGCTTGCAAGACCAGTCTTGCCAAGACCACAAGTACGTTCTTCATATTGAGAAACATCCAATGACTCCTGTGAATAGACGTGAGGGCCTTAACCACTGCACTAACTGTAGTCCTCCCTTTCAATAACAGACTCCTTCGTGAACACCATAGATCATTCCAATACATTGTACTAACTCAGTGCCAGACCTGGTGCCAGAAGTTTCTCTGATATCTAAAAACATAGGGACTGCAGTTTCTATAGGTTCTCCTGGAATAGGACAACATGGTGACATCACACTGTTAGTCCTGTTTGTGAGATCAGTATATTTGTCATTTTTCTGCTGTAGGTCATTAGTCTTTATACTTACAAATGTAAACAGACACCATGCTTACAGAAATGACAAAGGACACATTTAGTGTTCACAGAAAGTCTTGGAATGCTTGCTTAATTCATTAGCAATGTTGCAAATTTACTGGTTTTATAACAAAATCATTACTTTATTCATTTGTTTACTAAAAATATATATTACATTAGAAACAACCAGTAGCTTTAAGTAAAACATTCATTTCAAGTAATAATAACATGAAACCCAAATCTAAAAGAGCTTTTCTGAGTAAAAAGTTCACTGATAATCTCTCTCACTGGGTGCTTTTTCATTAGTAACCCCTCAGCAATAACATAAACCACCAACATTTTGTGTTTAGGATCCCATTGGGAGCCAATGACTACAATTACAATTAATAACAAAGTGGCGGGAAAAGAACTGGATGGGAAACCTGAATTAGTTAAAAAAAGCGGTGTCTGTGCGGAAGATATATGCATATTTGTTAAACACTGTTTGTCAGTAGACATTTGTTATGAAACCAATAAATTTGCATCATTGTTACAAAATTAAGCAAGAATCCCAAGACTTGCTGTGTATTCTCAAGAACTCAAGAAGTCATTGTCTTGAGAAGGTGAGGTGGGGGATAAATTTGGGAGGAATCTGAAACAGCCAACTGTGTTTGTCCATGGTGGAGATGTCGGGTCAGGCAGAAGGTGGTCCTGCAGTGATAGAGGGCCTACCTGGTCAGGGTCTGCTTGAGGAACACGGAAGCTCTCTGCCTGCCTGCCCTGACATCCTCTGCGGCCTTCCGGCTGCCCGCCTCCCGCTCCTCTATGACAGCTGCCAGCTTCCTGCCGTCAAACGGATAAGCGACACCAGTCAACCAACCATGTCTAATACTGTACAATCCTCTCATCGTGAGTATCTACACAAAGGTGTACATGCAGCACTGACAGCTGGTAATACTGAGCTATGTGCAGTGGCATCGGGAGGAGTTTGACAATGGGGGGGGGTGAGTTTGCCCCAGTGGTGGGGCGGGGGTGTTTATTATGATGTCATAATAAGCACATATGCAATAGGATGTGATATTAGAAAGATTTAAAAATAATTTTAGAATAATAAAGATTCAATCATGTAAAATAATACTAACATTGTTTAGGGGACACGTTCACTACTAAACATAACTAAAAAAAAAATAACAGATCCATATTATAAAATGATTTCGTTTGATACAGGACCACAGTCTTCGTATACGTTTCGTCCTCGTGCTCCGCGTGGGTAGCCAGTTGGTCTCAGTAATGCACAGATTCAAAATACAAGATAAGAAACACACTATTATTTATTTATTTATGGAGGAGGTGTCTACTGAAACTGGGGGGGACGCGCCCCTGGTTACGTGGATGGTATTTCATTTGTATTTTATAACTGATAACACGACAAATAATCTCCGAAGGGGTAGTATATGGCTAATCATAAAGATATTAAAACATAAATGCAGACAGAAAGACTGTGACTAATTATCCATGCATCCGTTTACCCAGGTGGTAACTCTGGAGCTGATGCCAGGACACAGAGTGCACAAGACAGGGGACACCCTGCACAGGATACCAGCCCGTCATAATGCAGACACTCGCTCTCACATCAAATCATCAAATCACACGCTAAGGGAAATATCGAGATTCCTAACATGCTGGAAAAGTGGTGGAACTAGCTGTCATTGTCTCACTCATATGTCACCAGTCTGAGTAGCTTGGTTGAGAAGAAGAAAGCGGTGTGATGCTACTGATGGCTAATATGATGTTAAAGTACAGTTCTGCTTGCCATGCAAAGAGCTTTGTTCTGAGGGGATTATGTGATGTGGTGTTGCAGGAAAACAGAAAGAAACCCTGGTTACAGTTTGGTCATGATGCTCCTTCCACAGAGACAGACACCAGGGGGAATGTTTACTGCCTCACAACCTGACGTTTGAGGTCCGATGACAGTGTACTACAGGACTGTCATAAATGACTGATAGCTCTAAACAAGCTGGAATGACATTTTGTAAAACAATATATCAGATATATCAGAGTCTACAGCAGTAGTTCTCCCTTGACTGTGTGAAAGAAATCAGTTATGAATGTGAATGCAACACATGCGCAGAAGCTTTGGTGATAATGAGGTGCTTCTCAGTGAAGCCCACTGACATAATGCAGTGATGATGTCACATGCAGAAGCTTTGGTAATACTGAGGTGCTTCTCAGTGAAGCCCACAGACATGTTTGCAGTGATGATGTCACACGTAGTAGCTTTGGTAATATTGAGGTACTTCTCAGTGAAGCCCACTGATATGATGCAGTGATGATGTCACACGTGGTAGCTTTGGTAATATTGAGGTACTTCTTAGTAAAGCCCACAGACATGATGCAGTGATGATGTCACACCAGAAGGTGCCAAGACTGATGCAGGTTGCATCCTCTGGTCAATTGTATTACACTCCATCTGTCAGTGTTTATAGTTTATTATACCTCTTATATTGAACAGCAGGTATCTGCCATTGTTGCTTCTAACAGCTATTATGATGCATAAAAAATACATCTTTCTGTGTTTACAGCCATTATACGACCTGAAAGATAAACCTGTCAGTGGCCACAGCCATTAATCTACATCACTCCATAAAGCATTTCAAAAGCAAACTCCTGACTATGCCTGACTGCATTAAAGACTGTTGTTCCCTATCAGGGAAATTTACCAGAAATTTCTATGTGTAATTTTTCCAAATACAATTAATCCATTCATTTTCACAACCATAACACCATGCATGCATATTTGCCTATATATGTTCATTCACCTACACTAGGGGTCTCCAACTCCGGTCCTGGAGAGCTAATATCCAGTAGGTTTTCTATCCTGCGTGGCTTTTGATGAGCCACACTAGTTCTCAGGTAAATACCAGGAGCAGGTGTGGCTAATCAGAAGCCAGGTAGGATAGATAACTCTTCAGGACTGGAGTTGGAGACCCCTGACCTACACAGTTCACTTTTGTCACCATGACCATGTGCTGAAGGTGGCTCTGGATGAATGGACTTCATTTCATTATGAGGCCATTGCTTCTGCATCTACTATAATTTCTGAGGCAAGTATTAAATAACCTTAAATCATCATTATTAGAAGTTTCCAGACCCCTTGCAACCCTGACCAGGACAAGCTATGAGCATGTGAATGAATGTGTGGATGGATCATGTAAGTCCATGCTAATTTCTGGTGACCATATGAATGTGCCTCCTCTAGGATGTGCCCTGATTGAGCCTTCAGATTTCCATCCATCCATTTCTCTAACCCTTCTCCTATTCATGGTTGCAGGGTTCTGGAGTCTATCCCAGAGGCTACAGACACTAGGCAGGGAACGATTCAGGTTGGGCCACCATTACACAATTTATAATTTATATAAATAACCTCAGCACTGTGGGGGGAGCCAGAGAGCCCAGAGGAAAACCAACGATGACACAGGAAGAACATGCAAACTTCACACACATAGTTGAGACTCGAACCCTGGTCCCAGTGGTCCAGGTTTCCCAAACACTTTGATTACTTATTGTAAATGGCTAAACTATATTGCTTATACTTTTGGGAGTCCTTTGTGCCCCCAGTGTAATAAGCTTACTATGACCTGCTAGTGGCTTTTGGATCTGGTATATATGAATGTGCAAAGGCAGAGTGAAGGTACCAGGTACCACAAGTACCAGCGTGTCACACCACCTGTCACACTAGCTGACATGGGCACTTTACCGTCTCTCCTTCTGCACCCTCAGCTGGGTCCTCTGCACAGCCTCCCTCTCCTTCTGTAGCCTGTGAGCCGCTTTCTCCTCCTGCTCTGCCTCCCAGTCCTGTACCTCCAGCTGCACCTTCTTCTGCAGGTGGGAGTGGCGGCTCAGCTCCACCTCCACCTGACACAGCGCCACCCTGTGGTGGGTTGACCCATGAAACAAATCTGGAGGATGTCTTTGCCATTTGAAAACAGCATGTGATTAAGTGCAAGCCAGTACACAACAGGGCAGTGTTGGTTGAGAAAGTGGGGTGTGTTTGCAGTCATATTTGAACCTGCTACCTCATGGTTATGAGTTGTACTTCTTAACTAATGGAAAAATTGCTAGAATACAATAATACAGATATGGACCAATTAAAATCTAAAATCTAAACCTCATTTCCTTCTGTGAAAAATGCAATATTATGATGCATTTTTTTCAATTTGTGTAGCATTATTTTTCTAAGCCATACATACGTAACCAGCAATGCTAGAAAAGACATTGAAATGCTGTAAAATGCTTCAGTGTGCATGCAGCAGGTTCACTTCCTTTTACTGTAATACACTGACTGTTTTTATAGTTGTGTAGGAGAAAAACTTTTTTTTTTTACCCATACAGACAGCTGCATACATACACACACAAACACAGACAGAAAATCCCGAGAATATAAATTTATGAGAGCTTCATAGCCCAGGAGAACAATGCCCAGTGATGCCACACACAGGAAAGCACCGCTCAGTCTGAATCTATTCAGCCTTGGACACATACTTCTCCATGAATGAAAATCAGCTTCCTGATTGGCTGAATACAGAAGCCTCACAGTATAACAGAAAGCTCACATTTTCTTGAACTCCAGCATGAATTAAAAAGCTTTTAAATTAAATAAACAATTGTTAGTCATGCACACAAAAACCACAGTTTTTAAGAATCTTTAATCTTCAATGACTTTCTGTTATGTAGCATATACTGATAATATCAATATCATAAATGGGGGTGGTCTGTGGCTCTGCGGATTATCAGTTCAAATCCCATGGCTGGCAGAGTAGCCTTATGACTGCTGGGCCCATGAGCCTGGGCCTTAACCCCACAAAATATTCCAGAGGTTATGGCCAAATGGTTGACCAACACTCTGACATACACTCTGACCTATACTTGAACACTCTGGCCTACACTCTGACCAACACTCTGATACACACTCTGGCCTACACTCTGGCCTACACTCTGACCAACACTCTGATATACACTCTGGCCTACACTCTGATACACACTCTGGCCTACACTCTGACATACACTTGAACACTCTGGCCTACACTCTGACCAACACACTGACCTACACTTGAACACTCAAACCTACACTTGAACACTCTGGTCTACACTTGAACACTCTGAAACACACTCTGACCTATTCCCTATGCACTCTGACCAACACTCAAACACTCGGGTCTAA
>JAODKF010000116.1:520921-532884 GCA_026779585.1 Mormyrus proboscirostris
AAACCAAATGTGAAGCATATATATATATATATATATATATATATATATATGACTTGGTTGTTGTAGGCCTATATAATAAAATGTAGTCCAGTGGATAAAATGAATGCTGAAAAAGCTCAAAAGGCATCTAATTTTAATGTTTTGTTTTCCCGATTCCCATAAATTTTACATTTCAAAATGTACCTTGGTGAAAACTGTTTCCATAAAGAAAAACTGGACCTGTGCACAGGAAGTGTGACAGTGACACAGACTAGGGTGCAGAGAACACTACTACATTAATAAGAATGTGTGAACAAAGACTGTTGCTTTAAAATGTTGCATGTGATATGAAAGAACTCGGGTGCAGCTTTGATCGGGCAGGAAAACGAAGTGACTCTTCGTCCGGCTCAGGGAAAAGGGGCCATCGATTGATCAATTTTAGCAGCTACAGAAGAGGGCAGCGCTCCTTTCAGACCCAGTGCTGGGTAACTCTGAGGAGGGGCGTGCGGAGGCTGCAGAAGCGGAGCTGAGGCTGAAAGTTAGAAGTTCAAATCCCAGGGCGGCAATCAGAGCTGCTCCCTCAAAGCGAGTCCTTTGCCTTTGCTTAGATAAAATATGACTGTATGTGTGTCATTGCTTTCGCTTATTTGGGTGTGAGACAGCATTGTACTCTAACTCGGGTATGGAGTTAAAAACTGCAAGGGACTGAAAACAACATCCATCCTATAAAAAATAATCTTTCACAGCAAAGATCTTAAAGCATATAATGGACCATCTTACAAAAGCTCAACTTTATGAACCTTCCTATATAAGGCAGATTCTCAGCCAATTATCTCTTGGAGTTTGGCGACCAGAAGCTATAAGATGGTGCAATGATCCAGCATTACTCAGATGGATGGCTGGATAGAACAGTTATTTATATTGCAATCTGTATAAAGGCTCTCCGCTGCTGTGTAAGATCATAATGAACCAGCATTGCATGGTCAGAAAAAGCCTGTAGATCAGCAAATCTGTACAACCATGTCCATTATGCTCCTGTGTGGGTTACACGGCTTAGTTCTTACGTAAATCAACGCAAATGCTGAATCGGAATTGAATTGGACTGGCATAGATGTGAAGGAAACAAAAAAGAGCTAAGAATATCACAAAACTTGCTTACATGAGTGTTTGGTGTTTGTAAAATAAGATTTAGTACAAATAATTAGACAAACTGTACATCCATGACTCTGCTAGACAGAATATCCCCAATTCCCATCACCATTTATATTAATAAGTACTCTCTTTATTGGGATAGAAACGGCTCCCCAGCCAGCGTCTCTTTGTACTTTTCATGTGTAATGAAATCAAAATGAATAGTGAACAATGTCCCTGCCGGCGGTTCATAGTTTTTTGACCGTGGGTGACCCACAACGAAGAGATTGTACGAAGAGATGTTCTGCCCCTCACGTCCGGCCATGATGATTTGGCGCTTGTCAGAGACACTCGGATCTTTATCGCTGCCTATGTCTTCTGCATTCAGCATGTTAGCTTTACCGCGTGACGCATCCCGAACCTCGATGTGCACCGTCTTCATGAGATGGGGGAGTCATAACGCTTTTGCTCATCTGTATATATAATGTATTTGGTACCAGTCAAAACCTGGATACACCTACTGTACTGGAAATCACCCTAAGCGCACCTCGACATTATGTACTAAGTATTATCTTGTGAAGAAGGAAAGACGTGGAGTGCTGTGACAGATGACCTGCCCCCCCCCCCCAAAAGACTAAGAGCAAGGAAGCTAATTGTGCCCAGAACTTGCAGAAACTCCTGTTGGAGAAGCATTCCAGGCAGGAGTCTGCAATGCTGTCAGTGAAGCAAACAGAGGCTATTCTGAAGAGTCTAAAATTTGAAAAGATTCTGAGATGTTGACACATCTCTTGGTATCTTGGCTATATTTGATATGTATTATCTCATTGCCTCGAGGCATTTTACTATAAGGTCAATAACACAGCTAAAATAGAGACAAATGCATTAAAAGCAGATGTGTCCAGACACATAAATGTATGTGTATGTATGACCCTGATTAGTTATTCTATTCTATGTCCGTTTTAATACTATTTCTATGTGTGATGCTTGTACTAAGGCAGCTACTTCATTTCATTTTAATGTGCACAACAACTATAAAGTTGTCTTTGACTTTTCAAGTACTAAAGCAGAAGCTTTGGCTTAACATAAATGCACATGAAAATCTTCCATAGGTCTCCTTTAACCATTTTATAAAAAGGTTACCTTTGAAAAAATAATAAACAATTCAGTTTTAATTACACACATCTGTAAATTGCTGGCAAACCGACAACAGTCCTGTTCTAATGATGGAAGGTTCCTTTCTGAGAAATACACTAAAAATACACAGAGTGATTACATAGATATTATCCGTAAACAGATATGTCAGTCATAAATGTACCTAACAACAAAAAATTTAATTTTCAAGAAGAAAAAAAGGCTGTAATCATATTTAATTAATAGAGGAAAGGTACATTTCAAGGTTGCTTGTTTTCTTTTTCGCCTGGGACCCTGTACTGGATAAGAAGGCAGAAGTTGACGGGTGGATGGAGGATATTTTATCTTGGAAGCCTGGCCATTGTTACTGACATCCCATCAGAGCGACGCGGGACTCCCCTCCCTCCATAACAACCTGTGCAGTCCAACAGAATGTTGCTGAAACTGCAAACTCAGGCTCCAACTACGGGATTATATATATTGGTGTGCGGTCGGAAAGTCACTTTCCTTCTTGGGTGAGCTGTGGATATTGGACACGATTTTTGAGCTATAATTCAGCTTTTAGAGCAAAATATGGCAGGAAAATCTACATTTTCCCGTTGTCATGTGTAAATCAAAATGGAGTGGCGTGGTTCTGAGGGGTGTGTATTCATACACTTACATTAGCGTACGCTGTTTGGTCACAGTGTAATAATCAAATAATCAAGTGATCAAGTATTTTTATGTATTAAAATGAGAAAGCTTAAGGAATCACAGGGTCCTGCAGCTGCATAGACTTGTGGATATTTCTGGTGATTTTCTGCTGATAAATGACCATCTTTCAAGTAGATCTTGCTGAAAAAATAAAGAGTGTCACTCATTCACTTTAAGGCAAAGGACTCCAACTAAGTGTCCTAACGAAGTGTAGTGATTATCTGTGCAAAAGCTGCTAGTGGAAAAAGGATCGACTGTGGACTAGTCTTAAAAAAACCATCTCGATAAATCTAATCCACTGTCTTGTGCTCTATGCATGTTTAATACTAGATAAGCAGATGATGGAATGATGGATCTTAATTAAATGTATTATTTTTAACTACAGTCCCATTTACAAAAAAGTTGGGATGCTGTGTAAAATGTAAATAAAAGCAGAATGCAATGATTTATAAATGACATAAACCCATATTTGACTGAAAATAGAACAAAGTCCTGGCATTTGCTTGATTTGTTTTATAACAAATATATGCTCAATTTGAATTTGGTGCCAGCAACACGTTTCCGAAAAGTGAGGCAGGGTCACATGGACCGCTGCGCTGCAGCGCCTCTTTTAACACTCTATAAAGGTCTGGGAACAGAGGAGACTGCTTGCTGGAGTTTTGAAAGTGAAATATTGTCCAATTCTTGCCTGATAGAGGATTTCAACTGTTCAACAGTTCAGGCTCTCCTTTGTTGTATTTTTTGCTTCATGGTATGGTAAATGTTTTCAGTGGGTCACAGGTCAGGACAGCAGACAGGCCAGTCTATCACCCAGACTCTTCTACTGCGGAGCCATGCTGTTGTAATATGTGCAGAATGCGGTTTGGCTTTTTCTTGCTGAAAAATACAAGGCCTTCTCTGACAAAGACATTGTCTGGATGGCAGCATATGTTATTCCAAAACCTGTATATATCGTTCAGCATTAATGTTGCCTTCCCAGATGTGTAAGCTACCCAAGCCATGGGCACTAATGCACCCCCATTCCATCACGGATGCTGCTTTTGAACTGTCTGCTGATGACGAGCTGGATGGTCCCTCTCCTCTTTAGCCTGGAGGATGTGGCGTCCATGATTTCCAAAAAGAATCTGAAATTTTGATTTGTCAGACCACAGGACAGTTTTCCATTTTGATTTAGTCCATTTTAAATGACCACAGGCCCAGAGAAGTCAGAGGCGTTTCTGAATCATGGTTTCTTCTTTGCATGGTAGAGTTTCATCCTGCATTTGTGGATGCAGTGACAAGACAGTAATTTTTGGAAGTGTTCCTGAGCCCATGCAGTGATGTCCACTATGGAATTGTGTCTCTTTTTAATGCAGTGCCGCCTGAGGACGTGAAGATCGTGACTCTCCAGTACTGGTTTTTGGCTTTATCCCTTGTGTACAGAGAATTTTTCTGGATATTCAGAATCTTTTAATGATACTATGTACTGTGGATGAAGAAAATTTCAAGTTCTTTGCAATATTACGTTGAGGAACATTATTCTTAAATTGTTGCAGTATTTGCACATGCAGTGTTTCACAGAGTGGTGAACCTCTCCCCATCTTCATCCCCACTGTACCCCACTGAGACTCTGCCTCTCTGGGAGGCTCTTTTTATAACCAATCATCTTACTGACCTGTTGCCAATTAACCCAATTAGTTGTCAGATATTCAACCAGATGTTTTGTTTTAGCATTACACAACTTTTCCAGTCTTTTGTTGCCCCTGTCCCAAGTTTTTGAAACGTGCTGCTGGCATCGAATTCAAATTGAGCATATATGTGTCATAAAGCAAAAAAAATTGACCAACAATTGTTTCAACAATTGATATGTTGTCTTTCGTCTATTTTCAATTAAATATGGGTTTATACGATTTGCACATCATTGCATTCTATTTTTTTTGTATATTTTACAGAACGTCCCAATTTCTTTGTATTAATAAAAAATTGTTTGCTAAGTTCAGTTTATTAGTTGGAGTAGATGGAGCTGAAATTCTGCCACTGCTAGCTGGGAATACAAACACCTGAAATCGTCCGCCTTTAAATGAGGCAGTTACAGTTATAATCACCCAGTGTGTCTTTCCCAGTGTGGCTGGCCTGCCTGAAAGTAATGCTTTGAACTGGCTGTGTTCAAAGATTTCGCTTCACTGGCTTAATGACAGGCCACATTTCAGCACCTTTTTTTCTGTCTGTATTGTCATTTCCAGTCTGTACCTTGTGTCTATTTCACCCCCAATTTATGGATAGCGTTTCTTTGCAAGTGTAAAACCTTTTGAGGTCAGATTAACACAAGCAGGGATGTAGGGACTAGACGGGGGTGGGGAGGGGCATATACTTCCCAATAATTAATTTGGCTTCATTCATCCCTCTTAAAAAATAGACCTTTGCATTTAGATTAGTAAGTTGTGTCCACCTCCAATGTCAAACTGTCTCCTATGCCGCTAAACAGAAGCCCCGACAATGAGAATCTTGCAGTTTAATTAATACAGATAACGACATGAAGCCCTCTCTACCTTAGTGACGTAAGGAGATGAAATGCATTAAACAGGGCTTCCGGCTGTTTGATCTATAGTCCTTACTGACGCCCCCAGCTTCAGATCTTATGCTATAACTGCTAAGATGACAATTTTTACCTACTACACTGTTGTATATTTCTTAAAAAAATACTTCACTTCCCTAGCTCAAGGGCAGTGCAGACGTTCTTATTTGGGAATTGAACAAACAACCTTCAGGTTATATATGTCCTTAATTGCCTTATGACCTGCCAACCATCAAGCCAGATGCTTTTTTTCCTCCCTTTTGCTCAACTTTCAGGACACAGAGAGCTGGACTTCTTTCCAAGTCACCTTGTTAGAGGGACGTCCATTTATTGTCCCTATAGACCAATGACAAAAACCCAGAACAGATCAAAGCCGTGATATATGCATGTCATTGACTCCCAATGTCATTGATTCTGAACCCCCTCTCCCCCCCCAAACAACCCAGACTGTTACAATCGCCAAAAAGGTGAACATTTGGTTTAATTCAGAAATTTGGGATCTTATTCACTTGATTACTTAAGGGAATGTGGATTCTTAACTTTTATCACTGCTGTTTTTTTTTGAGTAAAACATAAACATAGTAACTGCACTATTACATGGGATGTGTAGCAAAATAATAAAGAACCCACGATTGAAAAGTTGTTGGTTCACATCCTAGGGGCACGTGTAAGGCTGCAACCTTGCTCTATGAAAGAATTCACATACATGCTGTACCTGAATGACTACCACAATGTAATGTGCTATACCACCAGTCAGGCTGAGGACTGGAGTACTTCGGTCCTGATGTACACATCTCCCCTGCAGTAACACACATGCTGTAACTGAGTGACTGAGCAGTAATGTGCTACACCACCAGATAGGCTGAGGACACTTTGCTTCTGTCACAATCTGAAATTGCAATTCATAGCTCATTGTATTACTCACCTATACTGCGTATACCGCTCATTTTGTTATATGCTGTTTGCTGCGCAATCATTCAGGAATCCCACTTTTTTATGCTATATCCAGCCTTTAAGTGTGTTATTTTCTTGCCTAGTCAAATCCCTTGTAAGTGTGACCTTACTTGGCCAATAAAAAATGATTCTGATTAATCAAAGCACTTGTCGAGGATTACGTTAGCTAAATATACATCCGTAAAGATGTGTAATATTTAAAATTCAAGCTGATGTTTTGTTATGCTTTTCAACTTCTGACGGGGCCTTATATTCTACAAAATGGTCTCTCCACCATTCTATCGGTTAAAAACTGGGGTTGGTCTATCATAGCTTTACGGTAAAACGAACGTAAGGCTGTCAAGCAATACTTGTGATTATGCTACTTTGTTTTACGCTATTTAATTAACCAAAGAAATCTTCAGGAAAAATTAGTATGTTGTAAACCGTTGACAGAGTACTGTGTGTACTGCAGAATTACCCAGAAATATCTAGACCAAATATTGTGTGTCGGTTTTACAAAAGACGGAAATCTTAATGTTACAGCTGTCTGTAGGCTGGGGCTGGCAGCTGTGTGCTTAGCAACTGGCTTTATTTCCAATACTCTGCTGCAGGCGCGCGATTTAATGAGATTCAGCGCACCTACGCTGCCCTGCTCTTCCGTGCTTAGCTGGTAGGAGGGGGACATGCTTTTGCAGAAACAAACTTTGCTTTAAACTTTGCTTTTTTGGAAATAAATAAATAAGTAATAATGCTGCATGCAGACATGACCCTGACAACTCCCTACTATGTGCTGTTCCCTGTAGGTGGCATTTGCTAATTTCTTTGCTTCCTAATTCAATTATACAGCTGTGGTACCAACATGTGATACGTTTGCAATATGCACACAGATGGGCTGGACGACCTGTACTCTCTTATTTAGTCAGGTACAAATGAAGCGCTTTATAGAGCCCGGCCACCGCTCCGCAGCCGCTCCTCCTGCCTCTGCTCGGAGTGACGCTCATAACCAGGCTGTTAGCACAACAGGGCCTCGGGAGGTCATTTTAATGAACAATAACAAAGCAATATGGGGAGCAAGAGGGAGCAGAGAGGGAGAAAAAATCGACTTTGAACTGTTTAAAGGCGAAGCGTTTGAGGGTAACTGCGGTTTTTATAAATTACTCCAAGAACGATCTAAACGCTTTCTTCATTAGCGCTTAACAGCCTGTGGACTTCTTCCTTAGTGTATAGAAGACATGGTAACTGGTGCAATAGTAAAACTAATGATTTCATTTGTTTTATTGCACTCGCTGTTATCAAGAGCAAGTCAGATACCGTACAGCGCATAGTTATTTATACATACATGTCTGGTGTCTCATACGGCTGCAGCAAGTCAGGTTACTTTGCTCAAATGAAGATTCTCTCCCGGGACCAGCATTTTTGTGTCAAGAACACGTCCTTATTCTCTGCGCGACCATGTGACTTTACTGGAGCTGATTCGTAAGGTGAATCAAAAGTAAAAAAAAAAAAAGCCTGGCAACATCCCCACTGCAACGTGTATATTTAGCTTCACAGGATCAGCGTGTTTGGAATGTGAGAGAAACGGTTTGATCTTAATTTAAAGCTTGTCATTGTGTGTAGTACTGCAGGAGATAACTGCTGAAATGAAAAACTGTGGCTGTTTTATTTACCGCTCATTCTGTCACTGTATCTAGGGCTCTAGAAATATGTATAGAATTATATTACCTATGAGAGCTAGTCACCAATCGCAATGATAAATGCAATAACTATAGTCATGATTACTGTAGGGAATATTCTTTTCACTGGAACATTTTCACATATGCAAAATTGAGTATCTGCATACATTCCATTTTCTATATATTCTGTTTGTTATATACTAATGCCTGTTAGATGACATCTAATGAATGTAATAAACAGCCCAACAAACTGTGAGACAGGCAGCTCCGTCCCAAAACCAGCCCAGCGAAGCCTTTTTGCTCTGGGAAGCTCAAATCACTGTTTCCATGGAGATGCTATCGGGTTGATTACAGGACAGACATTTCCGTGTCATGCCAAAGTTCGAGTTTTCAAACAAGAAACCAATTTACTAATTTACTATTTAAACCATTGGTACTTGATTGTTAAAGGCTAACATTTCTATGTTATAATAAAGAAGCTGATCTTTAATCTTATGTGCTTAATGCAAAACATAATTTGAAAGGTTTTCATGTTAAAGCCTTTTAAGTAAGAATAGATGAATATTATTTAAATGTTTTATATTACAGTATATCAAATATTCATATTCAGAGCCTTTATAAAATACAAATATTGATAAATATAAAATTTAATGTAGTGTCTTGTATTTTTGTATTATTTCATTTATGCAAACTACCATAAAACACTAACACAAAATGGTTCAAAAATGTAATATCTACAACGTTTTTGCTGACTTACAGAGTTACAAGTGACTGACCCTCAGTCATGACGGATATTAGTATGTTATTGAAAATTCCATTTTGCTACATATACTACAATATAACTGTATTCGCGTCATTCATAAACATGCACAAGTTCTTAGTTAGAAGCAATTTGTAATTTCTAATTTGTATTTTTCATTAAATATTGCTAAATGGTTTCATGGCTGACAATGATCATAATTTAAGATGAATATTACACCAGAGAGTAGTACAGCACACCTGTGGAAGCAATCACACCGGCGTTTCAACCCGTTATTTATGCGTAGTTTTGTTATGTTTCGCTGTTCACTTCCTCACATTCTTCTCGCTCTTTCTGCGAGTGTTTGAAGAGCGGCACATTAGAAAGACGGCAGCAGATGTCTGGATGTGAAGTGTGGGCTGCTTTCCTCCCAGGCAGCGCCACAGGAAGATGAACTCCTGCGTGAAAAGGCCTCTGCAAGATGTTGTTCTTGCCAGTTGCTAAAATCAGCCAGAATTCAGCCTAATTGGGCAGAACTTACTGCCCCCTTGTGGCCATTTTTCATTCTCCCACCTCTCATGCTGTCAGGCTCCCTTACATGAGTCACAGGGGATGTGAAACATCTAACCATAAAATTTAATTAAGCACGAATAGCTATTTCCATATGAAGTAAAACAAAAAAAAAACGTTTGAAGATTGTAATTTTGGACATGTTCATTTGTTTTTTGAATATCCAAAATCAGTGCATTGTATAATAATTTATTGAAAGCACACTCCAAAAAATATACATAAATAAAACATTAGGTTAAACTGCATGTTTCATATCAGATCATCTTTCAACATAAATCGTTTTAGTTTCTTGTATTTGATATCACCCATCCAATGGCTATCGAAATATGTTATGCATTGACAAATTAATTCATTAAACTAAAATGAATGTTGCCATTTGTATATTTGCAGTGGACGCCTGCAGTAGCTGAAATTTCAAGCTTCATGCTTTTGTTTTCCGTAGGGCGATGATGAGTGATATTGGCGACTATGTAGGTACAGACATTGAAATATCCTGGTTGCCTAATCTGGATGATTTAATGAAGGGATACGCGCGAAATTTCCGTCCTGGGATAGGAGGTGAGTATGAGATCTATTGCTTGTATCATTGGATGCCTTTTCATCGCCTTGCATTTCCTGTCATTCTTAACATAAACTTCTCTGTCAGGTAGCAAAGTGCTCGCGGCCTGTTCAACTCCTACTTGACACGTCGGTGTAAATCTGTTCTGTTTTTTTTTTTTTACCAGTTACTGAGAGAAATTTTTTTCATAGATTTTTTTTACTGAAAATTATTCCATTAGGTGCATTGAAAATGCGGCTATCCCTGAAATGAAGTCAGGGTCCTGCAGTCTCTCAGGAATTCTTACTTCACCAAGTGGCATAGATGTACAGTTCATAAAATTGTTGACTGATGTCAAGTGCGTAGTGAGAGTAATAACTGAGCCACGTGATGTACCTGTCGGAGAATATCTTGTTAAGAATGGCTGTCAAATGTGAAATATCCAATGACTACAGCTTTAGATTTCTCACCCTCACAGCTTAACTCAGTTCTGAGCCAAGTTAAATTGTACCGCTGCTCACATGCACAAACGTTTAGAGCACCAGCGTCGGTCATCGCATTTCCAGCACAGGGTGGGGTTTCCGTGCTGTTGCTGATACTCTTAGTGCAGCATGCAGTGTGGCAGCAGGTGACAAAATAAAACTTGTCACCAGGGTTGCTGGTCCAAGGACATATCATTCTATTGTACTTCTGACTGTAAAACCAAACAAAAATTCTTTCACTAAAATACTTAAGCTGTATAATTTAAATAGCTATGCATGCTTTGGGCAAGAAAACAAACTAGTCAATATCATAAATATGAAATGCAGTTTGAGCCAGGTGTGGTGCAGCATGATATTTTGCTTCTGCCGTAGTTTTCAGTGCAGCTGCTAGGCTCCTCTCTCATGTCCGCTGCTGGAGTCAGACCTTCAGGAAGGACACTCAGTTTCATAGTGAAAGTTTCCTACTCAACGGGATTGATGAACGAGCTGACAGATTTTTTTAATTCCTCGAATAGGCATTTCAGGAAGGATGGGCTCAGACTTGTAATTTTTTCCCCCATAGTGCTTTTTTTGCACTTATATAAGAAGGCATTTTAATTGCAAAGGAGGAATATCAGTGTTCTAGTGGGCCGCATCCCATTTCACAATAACGGCATTTCTGCGCGACCTTGTTCTTTATCTTGATGAACGGGCACTTGGTGTGTAGGTGGGGAGATGCGGGGGTGGGGGGGGCATTCTTTGCCGTTTTCTTTCTCATTTGCTTCTCCTCAGGCCCTCCAGTGAACGTCGCCATGGCTATTGAAGTAGCCAGCATCGACCACATCTCTGAGGCCAACATGGTAAAGTAGGAGCCCTTTGACCTGAGCGTTCTTATATTCCGCGATTCAGAAGACATTATTTACTGCATCTATGCAGGGAAAAAAACACCAGAAGGGGTTTTAGAATAATGCTTACAGACTGTGGATTCATAATAAATGCAAACTCTTTGTGTTGATCAACCTGAACCCATGTTTTCCTGTAATGAAACAACCCATTCTGGTACAAAACTTCAGGATATGCAAATCACTGCTCATTAATAAAAATAACTGTAAAAATAGTTTATTTGGCACTCGTGGTTGACAGGGAAAAGATTACAGTGATAGAAAAATTCAAAGATGACTTTGTACTTTGTTCAGTTTCTCCTCGCTGATTTAAGGACGTACGAGCCTTAGTCACCGAGATTGTCAGTAACTGTGCTTCCTTCTCGTCCCGGGTTGTCCCCAACACACGGCGCCCTCATCGGATAGGAATACACCATGACCGTATTCCTCCGGCAGAGCTGGAGGGACGACCGCCTGGCCTATAACCACACCAACAAGACGCTGGGGCTGGACAGCCGCTTTGTGGACAAGCTGTGGCTGCCGGACACGTTCATCGTCAACGCCAAGTCGGCCTGGTTCCACGACGTCACCGTGGAGAACAAGCTGATTCGCCTCCAGCCAGATGGAGTGATCCTCTACCGCCGCGGGTGGGGGGCGGGGGGGGGGTTACTGTGGGA
>JAODKF010000116.1:541111-554160 GCA_026779585.1 Mormyrus proboscirostris
CCCACCAACAGGGGCATGCATGCTTGTGCAGCCTGCAGAGTGGAAGCACCAGGTCCTGGATTTTGTGGGGATAATCTAAAGAGAGCAGTATTCTACTGAAACACCCGGGTCAGGACAAAGCTGAAGCCCGTAAGTTTGTTTTGGGGGGGGGGGGGGGGTGTATGTTTGAAAGCAGAGACTAAAGAGTAAATAACTTTTATGAAAATAAAGGGTAAATTCATTGTTGTGGCAAGCATAGGGGATCAGGAAAAGAGCTGTCTGTGCGTTGGGGGCAAATTAACATTTTAAAAGGGTGTCTCAATCGGAGCTGAAGGACCAGTCATCTCAGAGTGTCAGATACCTCAATGCTGATTCCTTCACTTAATGGCAAATGTCAAAAGTATCTAAAAATTAAGTGAGCTGATTGTTTCCATAAAATAATAATGAACAGTCCATTTTTTCGTATGAATTGATATGGAAAATGACTACATTTTCAGACTTTTCTGATTAAAATAACTGCTGAATAGGTTTTGAATGCCTTTAATACCACTCGATGAAAAGTGAGAGTATATGGACGTGGCTTTGCAAATATTTTGAGCAGCCTGGAATAAACCGGGAAATTTGCAGTGAGCAGCACAGAGTCTTGACCCCAACCAGATGGAACATTTTTCGGTATGAATTGAAAGGCTGAAAAGGACAAGGTGAAGATGGCCCTCTTCAGTCAGGCAGCTTACTAAGGCTTTAAATCGCAGTGCTGGTGGCAGAGCACAATACAGAGATTAGTGAAATATTTCCCATAATGCATTGCTAGAGTCCCTAAGGTTAGAGGCAGGTCTATTAAACTGACACCATAAATACACGGGTCACATTACTTTTGGTACCATATTGTTGGTTAAATTGACACATAAAAATGTGCAAATTGCAATTAAACTTTGAATAAGTTTTGAACGTCTTCTGGATGAAATGACACAGCATAAACCATTTTTATTCAATGTCTCCTCTTGATATTTGAATCTGCTTTATATTGTGGGAAATCTGTCGCCTGTAGATGGCGCCCCAGAGCTCGCCCACATGCCCCTGCGGTCGGCCTCCCTGGGCGCTGGACGTACTGCTGGCGGTGCTGAGCCGCGCTCTGTTCGCGGTGCACGGCGCCGTCACCGTGTGGCGTGTGGTGGCTGCCACAGGGGAGGCCAAGCACTGGCTGTTGCTCACCGGTGTCGCCCTGCTGGCCGTGGAGATCGCCATCACCCTCCGGTGCAATCGCAATGCTGAATGGAAATGGTGAAGCTCCGCTATCCGCCAGCGCTGTCTCCTTCCTCCTCTTCCTCCCATGATGCTTCTCTATAAATGTGCTCCACTACAGTCAAAACAGTGCAAACTGACACCAGATATATCAACTTCAAACACCACTCTAGTTAAATGAAAAATGCAGGAGACAAACAAAACAGCTCCTGAGTTAAAATGATTGGACAGGCTGTGTGAAACGAGTTAAATCATATTTCCTTTCCCATTAATGGACATGGATGGTATTTTTGGGCTTCAAGGTTAAACCAACAATGGAGCAAAAGACAGACAGCAAATTATTCCCAAGAATGTGTCAGCAATCTTTCGTCTCTCGGTGCCAAATAAGGATTCATTTTTTGCCCTAAATTAGTTTTTGCTCTAAACATTGCGGTATTGTAATGGGAGTCTATACCTAAGCGTGTCATTACAAAGCGGGGGCTAGTTCTGTATTAGCCCGACATGATTAGCCGCTTAATATTGGTCCAGTCACAATGCATTGGTTTTCTTAAACAAGCCAACCCCCCTCCCACTCTTATCTATAAGCTCTTCACACCAACCACTTTCTCTTATAAAGCCTGCCCCCTCCCCCATACTTAAGTCAGCACAGAATTAACATACAGCTGACTGGGTGACCTCACAGACGGGTACATAAAACAACAGGAATAATCAGGTGACCCCACAGAAGCTTCAAGTTCCTTCAGCTCTAGGCAAAGCTTCACTTGGGAGGCCCCCTTACTAAGGTAACTGATGATCATTTCAGATCATCCTGGGGTTCTAGGCAACTGTATTCAAGGAGGGTCCAGCTGCAGATGCCTGTAGAGTGGAACTCCACCGGAAACACGTCACCTCAACTCTGTGTTACAGCAAATAAACACTAACACCTTAACCCTAACCCTAACCGGAGCTCCACCTTACGCCCTCAAAGATCACGTGTTCCTGTGGAGGTGACGTATTTCCGGTGGAGTTCCACTCTACAGGCGTCTGCAGCTGGACCCTCTTGCTGCATTCTGCCTATAGCCAGAGCTGGCCATGTTTCTGCCTGCGCATAAACATTTTTTTTTGTATTTTGTGTAATTATTCTTATTCATAAATTATACATGAACCTATAATATATATGTTTTTCATGACTTTGTCTGGGCCCCAGGCAGCTGCCTAGCCTGCCTTTACCTGGATCCGGCCCCTGTACTCCTGAGAGCTTCCCCATCTCCATGAACCAGGAGCACTCTGGGATCACGTTTGCCTTGGGACCCTCTCTTCTGCAAGCCTTTGAGTTCGCCTGCAGTGTGTAAAACCCCCTGCATGGGCTGGGGGGGGGGGATCCTACATGACACGGGAACAGTTTTCCCTCCAAATCGACGCAGCATCTGCATTCCTGAGGGTCGGTGAAAAGTAAAGTGTCGGGTGTCTGCCCGCCTCCAGGTTTTCCCCGATGGTCTTCCTGTACCTCAGCACCGTCGTCCCGTCTATTTGGTTCCTGGAGCTGAACCTGCTGCAAACCCATCTGCCGAGCAACAGCTCCACGGGGAGCGATCTTCAGATCCTCTCCCATATACCCATCGTGGCGGTATGTACTCCAGGGTGATTGCTTTGTCATCTTTCACGCCTGCCTGAATTTTATTTCCCATCATTTTTTTTTTGCAAGGAATGTGCTGTAATTGAAGAAACAAGACACATCTAGACTAAGGCAATGCTTCCCAACCCAGTCCTCGGGGACCCCCAGACAGTCCACGTTCTTGCTCTCTTTCAGGTCGCAGGAGGGAGCTGGGGTAGGGGGGGAGCAAAAACGTGGACTGCCTGGCAGGGAGCAAAAAGAGGGACTGTCAGGGGGTCCCTGAGGACTGCGTTGGGAAACCCTGCTCTAGGGTTTGTGCTATGCCAAATTGTACTTGCCCGCTAGATGGCTTCAGGATTTGTATAATACGTGCTGTAGCCTACAAAATTCAGACTGCTGCCTGAATCACAACTTACTCTGATTGGATACTGGTTAATAAGGAATTGGATTTGTGACCAAAATGTTACAGGCTTAAACATGAACCTACAGGGAGATTTCGGCTCAGCTATCTAAAAAGGCGAAACATTCAGTTAAGTGGGTAAACTGTACATTATTGCAGATTAAACTGCCTTTTGAGAAGGTAAATATATTAAAGTAGCAGGCTGTGAACTAGCCTTGTGAGTGAACTCCTTTGTGTTAAGATAATATCTGAATTGCTTTGTTAAACACTATTCAGTACAAAGAGAGAAACAAGAGAGCAGAGGTCATATATGCCATTTTGGACTAAATCCTCCATTACGGGGCTAAATTGTGGTAGCAGTTAAACATACAGAAATGATTGCTGCTAGTTCAAGGGAGCAAACCATGGGAATAACATAATATTACATGACACAGAGCCTGACAGAACTGGACCCAGAGAATTGGGTGGCGGGCCTGGAGCAGACCATGCTGATGGTGCTGGTCTTGGGTCGGTGGCTCATGCCCAAAGGGAACATGTCCCGGGACCAGCTGTCGCAGCTCCTCATGGCCTACGTGGGTCTGGGTGCTGACATCCTGGACATCTTCGACACCTTCAGGGAGCCGGAGGTCAAAGTGAACCGGGCTGTGGTGCTGGCTGGGCTCGGCCTCTTCACATGGGCGCTCATGCAGTTCCCGCTGGTGCTGACCCAAAGCGCCCCCCCCAGCAGCCGCCCGGGCCCCTCCTGCGACTCCAGCGAGGCCTGGAGCCTCCTACTCACTGTTGGCCTGCAAGACGGACCCTTCCTCGTGTATCGGCTCTACCTCATGGCCTGTGAGAACGTGCTCAACCAGCTGATGATCTTCTTCACCTGCAAGAACATCCTTGTTGTCCTCCTAGAAATATACCGCATACTGGTGGTCCAGTGTGAGAGGAAAGGACCTATGAACTCTGGTCAATGCAGCGAGGAGATTCGTGGAGGCAATACAGACCAAAGCGGCCAGCCTTAGGCTATATATAAAAAATATTATATAACATTATATAATGCACACACACACACACACACATACACACATACACGCACAGATTTGTAAATATATCTATGTGGGACTCATTTCTGTGAGCAAAATTCTAATCCCAACATGACACCCTTAACCCCTACCCAGGTATTATGTTGGTCACTTTTGCAGTTAGTACCTTAACTAAATATTTTGCACGGCTGATGAAATTGCTGTGTTAATTACTAATGGTTATTTGCACTAACGATTATAATATACCGTTCTGTTTCAAGTACTGCAATTTTTTTAGTGAAGGAAAATGAAAGGGGTAATATGTAGACAGAAATAATGACAATGAATGTTTAATTATTAATCTGTATTTTTTACACATTACCATGGTTAAGAAATGCTAATTTAATAACTTTGTGGTTGTCATAAATTCCAATTCACTTTTTAATTTGAGCTATAAAATTGTTACAGCACACCTGTAATGACAAATTTGTGTTTTTAGACCTTCCAAGTTCTTAGACTTTCCAAGAAACATTATTTATTAATGGTTTAAAGCACTGACGTATTTGAATCTTTCTTCCTCCACGAGGTGGCAGTGTTAACATTTCAAACCTTCCAAGCTTAGTCCTATTACAGTAACAAGAAAAAGCTGCGTTTAACGACAGCGAATGGACAAATAAAACATTTCCCTTCCATAACTTCAGAAACCGTACAGTGGTCAGTATATTGACCGTCTACTTCCAGCTACTCACATGCAATCAGAGTAATGCAGTGACATAAAAATGACAAATGACGCTGTTTATATTAAAATCTATAATATGTAATTAAATGTGCATTCAGAAATATAGATTACGTGTATTTAAGGTGTAGTGCTACGGAACGGCACACTGCTTAGCCGACGCGGCGCTGAAATACGCACCCACGTAAGGCGTGGGCTCGGTTAGACACACGACGTCGGGCTTACAGGGAATTGTGAACATCCTGTGCGCGGTGGGGCTTCTTGCTGTTTGGCCTATTAAATCGTCGCACGACATGACTTTTGTCTCCACGTTGCCACCGAGGGCTACACTCTTAAGAAGTTGACAGTTAGATCAGATATTTTCTTTTTCCGCCGCAGAGTTATCAGCGTTTGTTTGTCGGGATTGTTTAGACTCACTGAGCTCAGTATTTCCCACCGCGGAACCATTTCCTCTAGTTTATGAATCACTTGAGTGACAAGCATAACCATGCGAATGAAAAGTGCAAACTGGCAATGCAGAAGGATGCTTCAGTTTCCACTGAAAAGCCAACACACATATTACCGTTTCTGGGTGAGGAGAATACGAACAGGTAATTTTAGTGTAAAACCCCGCCCGATAAACCTCCTAAGCTGATTGTTTAAGTCTGAATCCCCTACCTAGAGTAATAACGACCATCAGTTATAGGAAGGATATGCTTTATTTCCCTAACACCAAAAGAGTAATAAACCAGAAAAGTGAGTTCCGGGTTTTCCCTGCATATGGCTGGCGCCTCACTATGTGTTTCCACTGCGGAGTTTCGGAACCTACGAAACTACACCGCCACCCTATAACAATAGATGATAATTATGAAGTTATTCGTTAGTTATCGGGCCTGCAACATTTATAATTCATTCAATAAACATGGCCAGTCATTTTCCACAGAATAAAAAACGATGGAACATTATCCCACTAATAAGCACTGGCAAGTTTAACCGCCAGCACCGGCGATATTAGATAAAAGCATATTCGTTCTCTGTGATAATTTCCGATGCAGAAATATGGTGATGCAAGCAAAATGTATTAACTGATGCATTAAATGTAATTGCAATACAGAAATAATTCCACCTGCTCACTTTTTGCTCCGTTAAATCTATCTCTGCACTTAAGTATAGCTTCCATGTTAGCGCTGGTGCTTGTGGCCAACCAATCAGCAACGAATCAGCAAGCTATGGCTTTAAGCACCTCCCCCATAGTCCAAGTCTGTAGTAGGTACTAAAAAGTGTTCCGGAACTGCCTCCGAGGACATACAATCGGGTCGAGTTCCTGCGGTGTGAGCACGACTAAAGTCCCTGGTTCCGGAAAAGGTTCTGGTTCCAGAAAAAAAAACGTTCTGCTGGTTTGAAAGCGCCTACTGCTTTAGAAGGGTTTCATGCTTAAATCAAATCAGGGCTTTTTAAAATTTCAACCAACTTTAAATTCACCGTCAGGCCTCCAGAAAGCTTCACATTAAAAACCTGCCCTATAGCTGTCTGCTCTTGTGAATTTTGGTACTTCTGAAATACTGTAACTCTGGCGACACTAATAAATGGAAATTGGGACGCTAACACTCTCCTGCACTAGAAGGCAGTGTTTTGCTTTACAGCAAGAGATTTAATTCAACAAATTCACAGACCACCCACTATAACCTATCAGTTACGCGCATTACCACCTATCCATTTTTAAAACCTCTTAGCCAAGTTAGGGTCGTGTTTATACGCATTTGTAACCATCAATTTCTAGTGGGTAAAATGTAATGCATGTGCAAGTTGGGAACGACATGTTATATCAGATCATCCATTTTATCCGCATTGCTTCGACATACTTATTTCAAAGGTTCGATAACACAGAAATAATATAAAAATATTTGTTCCTTGTGAAAATACATGGGAATGCAGAAACTGCGAAAACATTATTCTAGTATTTAATTTTGAAGAAAGCATTGACGATTTAATGTATCAAGAAGATCGGCTGAAGAAAGGAAACTAAATCGTAAATATAGCAAAATGAAAGCGTCTTCGCCTAAAGGCTAAAAAAAATACCCCCCGCCTGGCATTAGCTGTACGCCTTAAAGAGATTGTGCGCACACGTGGGAGGATGTCCTATCAGCTGATCCAAGCTAGTTAAACCATCAGCTGCCCCAGATAAAAAGCCAGCGCAGGAAGAGAAGCACGCTTCCTTGCCTTCCCACCTTGAAACCGCCTCCCCTCTTTCGCTTCTCAAAGGCTTTACGTTCTCAAATGCGTGTAAAATGCCTCATGTAAGCATTTGCAGCGAACAGCGAAGTTCTGAGTGAAAATTCATTGTGCGATACACTGTTTCTTCCTCACACTTTTGTCTTTATTGCTGTTCACGTAAAGCTTAATCAATCAAACCAGATTTCCTTACTCTACTACGCAAATCCCTGCTGCAGGGAGGTTGGGACCAATCAATGCTTAATACCCGTAAGTGTTCTCAATACCAGCTCTTTAAGAACAAGGCCGTACTGCTGTACTATGTTGCGTTTGATTCAGAATACTGTTAACACTCATATTTTCCGGAGAATATATTAATTTACCTATCCATTTTATTTTCTGCTTGTCCAATTGATGATTTTTAGTAATGAATACACTGCACATAACTCCTGTCTAACTCTTTGAGTTCATTTTACAATTGTGATCTTTTCCCTGGGTATAACAATATGGCCCAGTGGGTATCACTGGTGCCTCATACCATTCCTCATAGGGTTTCTGGTTCAAATCCCACCTCTGCTTCATGTGTGACATGCTCTGCAGTCCAGAAACATGTAGTTAGGTAAATTGGTGTCTCTAAATTGCTTATACAGTGTGTGAGTAATGGACTGGCATCCTGTCCAGGCTGTTCCCTTGGTGTTGTCCTGTGCTTCCTGAGATAAGGATTAGGCTCACTGTCATTTTGCACTAGATAAGCACTTTGTACATAATATGGATGCCTAAGCGGATCTAAGCAAGCCAGAGTCACAGGAGGTAACCCAGAAGTTATGGACTGATCAAGGTAGGCAAACGTCCAGCTGTATGAAGATGCCAAAGTGTATCCTGCCTTGAATAAAGACAATCTGATTAATGAAACAGAAAGTAACAAAAACATCTTAATTGAAACCTCACTTCACAGATTTGGTCAACCAGTAAATATGTTTCTTTTTATGGTTTACACTCTAGAGAAGGACCAATTTGCAGCTGTTATTAAAATACTTAATGATATGCACTGTCTGTGGCACAGAAAGAAAAACAACGCTCATGACGCAATGCCAAAAATAATCGCCTAAAAATCATAAATGGTTTGGGTGCAGTGGTATTTATTGATTTTCGTCATGTTCATTTTCTGTTTAACAAACATAGGAATGATAAATTCCATATAGCATCTGGGCAAAAAAATAATTTTCCCCATGATTTATCAACGTGAAAATACAAGAACGGAGGGTTTGTTTTTCTCGCGGTTTTACTCACCATTCTCTTGACATTTCAGAACTGGCATATAAACAAAAGCTTTAAGAAACTGGAGTATTATTTTTAAACAGCCTGAGTTGCTTTCAGATGAAAGGAAAGGAATGGAAAGGGGAAAAAAAATAGAGAGATTTTGGTTGAGGCCATACCAACCCTTTCATGTTCCACAGTCCAACAATAGTTTTGCAGCAGACTTGTAATGAATGTTAAAGCAAATGCTTCCGGGACATATTCTACGGCTACTGTCTGTAGCAGTAAGTGTTTTTTTTTTTCTTTTCCAAATTAATGCAACTGACCTAAGACACCAATAACATGATGTCCTGGGGAAATGCAAAGAAATTCTGCTGAACTTTGGTAATTTACCCAGTGGCATTTGTACATCTCGCCTGGTATACGAAAGCTGGAGCTTCAACGGCAGTGGGAAGAATTTATTAGCTGATGCCATCAGTTATTGAAAGTAATATTAATTATGGAAGTAACTTAAAACAATTAACAAGTGCTGCAAGTGGCATGTGTGAAATTTTACTTTATGTGGATGTTCACTAATAATTAGACTGAATTCACAATTTTTCACAGACCTCTTTGAAACCGTGACTTGGTTCTGAAGCGGTTTCTAGTATAGTGTGTAATAGAATGTTGGGAATATTATCATCGGTCTCTCAGATTGTACTTTGTGGGTTGGCTACATAATCATTGTTGGCAGTTACATCAAGATGTCACTTGAG
Organism: Mormyrus proboscirostris; assembly: GCA_026779585.1. Classification (NCBI taxonomy): domain Eukaryota; kingdom Metazoa; phylum Chordata; class Actinopteri; order Osteoglossiformes; family Mormyridae; genus Mormyrus; species Mormyrus proboscirostris. Next base: position 550,272 of record JAODKF010000116.1, read on the forward strand.
TCAAATGTACAAACAAATAAATAAAAAAAGTTTTAACAGGACCAAAATAAACACCTTAATCCCTTCGCATAAATCAGACTTTGTGATGATGCATGGGGCTGGAAATGTGGTTTGCAAAAGGAAGGGAAGAATAAATACGACAAGAAAAATAAGTAACATAATGCAGTTCTGTCAGTCACCAGCGTGACCGCTGCCAAAAGATGCTTCGAAAAAAGGCGACGGTGAACGGAATAAATACATGAACCGAAAGTGTTCATGAAGAGGAGGAATAGCCAAGGAGCCAAGAGGACGACAATGACACAAGAAAAAGTGGACGGCTGCCCACACATGTGGGTAAGTATGTGGAAAAACCTTCTCGCTGCCTCATTATTATTTGCAATAATCTTACGGAGCGTGTTGCGCTACCTGGATATTCGCCATGAGTGTCTGGACACACGTTCCTCTGCTGGGTGAGTCAGAGGCTCCTGTTCTAGGTTCCCGGGGCTGTTTATTGGCTCGGTCAGTAAAGGCACTCTTCCCGAGCATAAAGGGTCTAACTGAAGAAGAGAATCAGTGAACGCTGCCTCTTTAAAGGGTGGTTGCCAGATCTGGCTCACCCTGAAAACATGTTGAAGAGGAGGCTTGTGTGCTGAAGTAGGGGCTCGTCAGCTTGAGTGGTATCAGCTGTGAAGCTTCATCTCTGCCACCCAAGGCCGCCTCTGCCCTCTACGGCTTGATACTATTTGTGCCCAACCAGTGGCAACACCTGTACAGCGTGCAGATTGTAATACAGAGAGCTGCACCTTTATTTGATTTATGATGTGACCTGTTTTTCCCTGAGAAACCTGTCTGGCATTTGAACAGTAACCGACCTTTGGCTTTGTGTTTGCATTGCAACTTAATCTTGTGCCTGTGCGATCTTGTTTTTGAATAACCAAAATGGCTTCTTTTTATGATCTTCCGAACATTAACAAACTGGCTGCGATTTATTACAAGACACAAAATTGGTTGTAACCATCCTTTCATTGGAAAAACCATCTAGCTAACAGAGCAACACGTTTTAGAATACTTGATGCTCAATGAAAGTTCAGTGGAATTGGCCACTCAAAGAATATTTTGGTTCACTGGCTTCCAGTTTAAACCTTATGTACTGCAGGCTTGAGTTTAAAGGTTAAGAGCTACAAATAACAGCTAAGCCGGCTGAAGGAGTGGTAGACAGAAAGATGGTTGTTCCTGTGGGTTGTTATCATTGTTGTCATTTCACAGACAGAAGGACCGGTGTTGTGCTTTTTCATAGCACAGAGAAAGGTACGTACCCTTTTTAGGAGTCCAGACTACAGTACTCATCAACAGGAAAGCATCCAAATGACTAAATAAAATAAGCTGAACTACTGAACTGAATATATTTGAAGGAATGTAGGGAGGTTTCCCTATAAAAATTCAATAATTACAAAACATTTCCTTTAATTTTAGTTGCATAATGTAGACTGGCAAAAAAATATGCTGTGGCTTAAGAAATACATTGTGAAAGGTATCAATGATACAATATTATTATATATCCATCTGGGTTACATGTGTGTGGAGTTTGCATGTTCTCCCTGTGTCGTCATGGGGTTTCCTCCGGGTACTCCGGTTTCCCCCCACAGTCCAAAGACATGCTGAGGCTAATTGGAGTTAATAAATTGCCCGTAGGTGTGCATGTGTGCGTGAATGGTAACAGTATGTGAGTGTGCCCTGCGATGGGCTGGCCCCCTGTCCAGGGTTGTTCCCTGCCTCGTGCCCAATGCTTCTGGGATAGGCTCCGGACCCCCCCGCGACCCAATAGGATAAAGCGGAAAGTTGGAAAATGAATGAATGAATGAATATAACGCCGGTGAGCTTAATACTTCCGTAACTTCTTAACATGTATGTTACGTTCTTGTGATTATGACAGACACATCTCCACAAATTTGTGAATTCAGCTTGGCTCTCAGCTTTCTACATCTTGTCCAAAGAGACGCAACAGGACTTAGAACTAGTATTAGTTTATGTCTGAAAATGAGAAAAATAACATTAAAGTGACACTTCTAGGGCTCGGCTCACATTGACTTCGGAGTGAAGAAATTAAATGTCTATGAGGAGGACCTGAAAGCATGGGGAGCTGCAGATAGCGCAGGTTTTCAGTTCCTCCTTTTTGGCATGTAGCAAGTGACTTGTTGTTGAGCCTCGCTGAGTTGATACTGGGCTAGCCGGAAGGTTTTTCATTTCTCGTGTTCAGTTCCCAGGGCGTCTCCGTGTCTTTAAAGTGAGCGTTATCTGTGCCCTGCACTCTTGATCCTGTCAAAGCCGCTACCTCTAGACTCCATTTTCTTTTCAGCGCGTCCTTTTGGGGGTAGCGGGGGAAACCCTGCAAAGTCCTGGGGGCCAAGTTTGGGCTGAGGTCTAAGGAAAGGGAGGAAACAAGGGAGTGACATGTTACACCCACAATAATGAACAGCCCAGAATCGCTGAGCATTTATAGTAAAATATGGTGTGTTAAGCAATTAGTGGTTAAAATCCCATGCTCCTTATCTGATTCAGACGTAGACAAGGAAATTGGTTATCCTTATCATCCTAGTTTTTTGGGTTCCATTTCCCTTTGTATTATTACACCTTTTATTATCAGAGAAATATTTTCAGATCTTTTCATGTCAATCTTTTGTACGGAAAAAAAACTTTTAGTGATTTGACTTAGTTACTGTAAGTGCATTATAGACTACTACATAAGGATAGAAATTAAGATTCTTTTCAATAAATTGATTCATTTTTTTGTACAACAAATATTTGTTTTGATCCATTTACTACCAACAGAAACTCCCTGAATATTGTCACTCGCAGGAAATATTTTCCATTTCTGGGGGGGGGGGTCCCTTTACATTTAATAAAATAGTGTTTAACGTATTTTAATTTCATCTATTGCATTATGTTTTTTAACTGATCAAAGATTTATATTATTCATATAATACCGTATGGTTATTTTACATGTTACTTTATATACTTAATGTTAATGTATATGTGCCACACTTTCCAGTGGATGGTGAGCTTCACAGTGAACAAATCACATTTATTTATACACTACAGTATATGGACAAAAGTATCGGGACACCTGACCATTACACCTACAGGAACTTTTATGACATCACATTCTAAATCCACAGACATCAATATGGAGTTGTTCCTCTTTGCAGCTGTAACAGCTGCCACTCTTCTGGGGAGGCTTTCCACAAGATTTTGGAGTGTGTCTGTGGGAGTTTTTGCTCATTCATCCAGAAGAGCATTTGTGAGGTCAGGCACTGATGAAGGCCTGACTCGCAATCTCTCTCCTAATTTATCACAAAGGTGTTTGATGGGGTTGAGTTCAGGGCTCTGTGGGCCAGTCACGTTTTTCCAAACCAAACTCACCCAACCATGTGTTTATAGACCTTGTTTTCTGCACTGGGGCACAGTCATGTTGGAACAGAAAAGGGCCCTCCCCAAACTGTTCCCACAAAGTTGGAAGCATAGAATTGTCCCAAACATCTTAGTATGCTGAAGCATTAAGAGTTCCCTTAATGGAACTAAGGGGCTTAGTCCAACCCCTGAAAAACAACCCCAAACAATAATCTCTCCTCCACCAAACTTTACATTTGGCACAATGCAGTCAGTCAGGAAACGTTCTCCTGACATCTGCCAAACCCAGACTCATCCACCAGACTGTCAGACAGAGAAGCGTGATTCGTCACTTCACAGAACACGTTTCCACTGCTCCAAAGTCCAGTGGCAGCGTGCTTTGCACCACTCCATTCGACGATTGGCATTGCACTTGGTGATGTGAGGCTTGCATGCAGCTGCTCGGCCATGGAAGCCCATTCCATGAAGCTCCCAGTGCACAGTTTTTGTACTGGGGTTAATG
>JAODKF010000116.1:554341-577724 GCA_026779585.1 Mormyrus proboscirostris
CATTGGAATGTGGCTTCGGCCTCCCTGGAGAGGGGCCCTGGGTGAAAGAGGTACGGAAGGAGATCTTAGCATGGCCGACTCACTCCCTCTGCGGCCATAAAATACTGGCTGTGGGACCTGCGTGATCCTACAGTCCCGATACTTCTCTCCATATGGTATATTTCAATTTATTTTTCAAAACAGAAAAAGAACTTCATTCTTAGAGTAATCTAATCTTACACCATAAGATAACCAGGTGACCAATTCAGATTGAGATTTGAATTCCATAATGGTAAAATCATATTACTTATCGAACATAAAGCAATGGTATTTTTCTGTGCTTTACAGAGGTGGAAAGTTCAGGTCCAGAAAGTACAAATCCAGACCATGGTTTTGTTTCAACCAACCAGCTGAGTACTCTGTGACTCTTCATTCCCAGCTGGTTGGTTGAAACAAAAATTTGGTCTGGATTTGTACTTTCTGAACCTGATCGTTCCACCTCTGGTGCTTTGCAATTCTTTTACAGATCCCAAATTAATACGCAAAATGAAATGTACGACAGACTTTGCACAGAATGCCAAACAAATGCAGTTCTTTTCAGGTGCCTGTAATTTTCCGACATGAATTGGCTTGCGTCCCCAACCATGTAGTATAAAGTCCCGCGTAGTTAATGGAATCAAAACAGAAACGATTTTTATGTTCAAGGCCAAGTTTTATTTCACTGCAACCCAATGTCAGGGCCCAGCTGAAAATAAAGAGGTCAAGGTGTATTGACACGAAAGTGAGGCAGGTTTATCTTGAGGTCATGTTTGGCTTTGCGTCATTGGAAAAACCAAGCAATACTATGCGCCTGTCACTCGATTGCGCGAGTTACAGCCAGCCAGATAACTGAGAGATTAAATGTGTTTTGCTTCACAGACAAGTGGCAAACTTTTAGGTTGGGCTGCACTTAGAAAAATGCATTTTGATTTGCAGTTGTTGACACATGAAGAGGTGGAGCCGTTGGGAATCGCTGATGGGAGGGGTCACGTCCCTGCTCTGGTTTTTGTGGTCTCCCCATTTTCCTCCCCAGTTTAAAGACATGCTATCAGCATGAACCAGTGACACTGAGCTGCCCAGGTCGTTTGTCTCTGTGCACGAATATCTGTGCTTGTGTACAGAAGTGAAGAAAGGTGGTTCTGTGTGGGCCCAGCAAACCAGCCGTCAGCCTTGAGCTAATGACTGCACCCAAACTCAAGTCAAACAAACCTTTCTTCTTGCAGTTTTTACTTGTATTGGTCTGTGTGCATATATGGAGATTTGTTATTGTCAGTATTTAAAAGTTGAGATTTATTCCGTAGCTTAACTTTCCAAATATGTCATATAGTTATATTTTGTGGCTGCATTACCATATTAGTGATTCGACTAATTTTGACCTGTAGGCGGCTTGACGGAAAACCACCTCCCTGTAAATTAAGAAAAGAAATTTAGAATAAAAGAAGCAGTTTACATTTCTTGGTACTACATTGCAGATTTTCATAGATAAAATTTTATATTGCTTAAAAACCACACCTGACTTTTATTTACATAGGATTAAAAAAAAAAAAAATGAAATTTCATTCTCACATGCCTTGTATTATTAGTACAAAGTAATAACTAATGGGTGAATTCTTTTGGTGGTAAGTCCTTATCAAAACAGTTACAGCATTTGTTAACTGACAAGAGGTTGACATCATAAAATTAAATTTAGAAACAAATCTTTTATTAATCATTTATGTGCTTTCCTATTCCTGTTCTCCTCTGCTCTGACTTCCTGAAAACTATGTACTTGGCAGTATCTTTTAATCAGGGCTGTTTCTGAACTACTGCTCTCCACTGCTCATCCTACATAATTTTTAGATTAGGTTTGACAGGTGATGTCTAAATTGCATTTCATTTTGAAGGTGTAGCATGAATTATAGAAAGAAGCAAGGAACCAACCACCAACCGATAATTAAGCAAAAAGGCTTAGTATCTTTTCTAAGCACCTCATCTTTTAATGTGTTTTTTCTTAACTTTGCATCCTGGCATTGACTCTGCAGGAATGTTTGCATGTAAACACACATTTTCTTGCTTATTTCCCAGACTAAATTATAATTCTCAAGGTGAACTCCAGGTTATAAAATACACATGGAGGTTTTAAATAATAGCTGCTCCTGCCTCCACCAGGAGTCTGTGAAGGCACACCCAGCTAGGCTGCCCCGCGGTACCAGCCAGGCCATCCCGCCGCCCACACGGTACCAGTCAGACCATCCCGCCGCCCACACGGTACCAGTCAGACCATCCCACTGCCCCGTGGTTCTAGTCAAACCCCCCTGCTGCCCGCGTGGTACCAGCCAGGCCACCCCGCCGCTGTGCAGTACCATTCCAGACGCCCCGCAGCCCCCCGGTACCAGCCAGGCCACCCCGTCGCACTGCGTTACCAGTCAGACTGCCCAGCCGCCCCGCGGTACCACTCAGACTGCCCCACCACACTATTTCCTAATTAATCTAAAGAACCGAGTAGCTTCTCTTAAGGGGCATGTTTGCGAGGCCTTAAGTCTGCTTGTAACTGGGCTGGAGGCTAACCATGCTTCTGATTTCTGAATTGAGGGTTGGGGGGCGCAGTGTGTGGCTCAGTGGGCTGGCATGTTGTGCCCATGATCAGTGGGTTGTCGGTTCAAGACCTCATGTGAGCACAGTGCTCCCAGAGGTGGAGCTTCTTCTTGCTTCTGCCCCCCACCCACCCAGTCATGTGCCCCCTTGTATGTAAGCATCAGCTAGATAAATTATAACATAAACTCCTGCCCATGTTGTGATCCTATTTTCAATAGGAACTTGAACTTGGTATTAGTTTTGCTTGGGATTGGTCTTAAGCATAATTACTAGATTATGTTTTCATCCTTGTTGTTTCTTGTTCCTTGAGTATCGAGCTTGGATATCAGAACTCTTTCCTGAAGATAATATCAAGAAGAAATTGACATACTGCAACTACTGTATACACTAAGGTTTTTCAGATGAAGTTAAAAACTTTTATTTTTAATGAAAGGAAACAAAACAAGGATTCATGGATTGGCAGTGACCCAAAACAGCACGGAAGAACACATCCAAACAATAAATCCAGAGAACATATGCAGTGCATTTTTAAATATAACTCAGGGTTATTGTAATAAATAATAATAATAAGCAGAGCAATTTAAAAAATGCTGTGACTTTTGGGAATTGTGACTAGTGCAGTAGCTCATTCAGCAGCACCAGTGAAGACGCAGCACATGGCTTTGAGTTGCTGCTGTACTCTTTAGGTCACAGAACAGGTCTTATGTATGAATAAAGACATGTAAGCACTATCCTTCACAGCTGTTCCAAGAAAAACTGGAACACAGTCACAGTACCCCTCTCCTTTTATTATTGCATTTGTATACTGTGTGTAGTCATAATGCTGTAGCAGTTCGGCATTTGTACCATGCAGAACACAGATATTCAGTTCCATTGTATAATAACTGTATTAAATACGGCACCTCAGTGTGCAGTCAGCTGTTCCACGTGTAACTCCAGCATTTGGGGTGCTGTGTTCACTCAGTGGTCTGGGTTATTGCATTTATTTTGCTGATGCTTTTATGCAAAGCCACGTACAGTTGAGAATGCAGGGTCAGCCAATCCCTGAAGTGAGTGTTTGTTAAGGGCCTTCCTCGGGGTAAAATTACCCTGCTGACCATAGGCCGGCGATCGTCCAATCAGAGTCCTGCGCAGCCATCTCGCACACTGCCCCATAATAAAGAGTGTTAAGAGGTGATGGTGCTGATTGAACCCAGGCCCTTGTACATGCAAATCCTGAGCCCCACCACTGAGCTAAAACCCTGTTAAATATCCCCCTTCTCCCCAAACTGCACCTGATTGGTTGTTTTAGATCTACCATAATTTTTGTGTGGCAATTTGTTCCCTCTGTGCTCATGTGGGTTTTTCCCTTTGGTTATCAGTCATGCTGTTCAAGGGAACCGGTTACTACAGTACTCAAACTGTATGTAAGAGTAGCCTGCAATGCACTAGATTTGCAGCCAGGGGGCATTCTACCATATGTCCTATACTTTTGAGGTGCAGCTCTGGAACATGACCCAAACTGGATAAGTGGTGATCGGTAATAAAAGGGTGGAATTTCTTTCTTCTTTAGCATCTTTTGGATGTCTCATGAATATTTGCTGTAGTGCGTAGGGCCAGGTGCGTATCATTTTCAGATGAAAAGATGAAAGAGGTCTTATTTTGCTGATATGCAACTTTTTCAACTTTGACCACATTCAGCCTGAATTATCCACTTGACTGAAGTGTCTACTTGACTGGAATTTGACTTTTTTAACTTTAATTACATTGATTTCAGTATACACAGTCAAAGTCATTGGGGTACTTTGCCCTATCCTGAAATGGTACAAAAAAGTTTCCAAAATTCAGTTTTAGCTGCAAGTCCCGATTCTTGAGCAATATATTTCTATTTTTTATTATTATTAATTTGCATTACATATTGTCTGAATGAAAATGGAACAAGCAATATGTAGAAATACATAATATAGGCCTATCAGTTACGAAATTGACACTGATATTCTTTCAAAATCAAAATAGACATTGGTCAGGTGTGTTAATCCTGGCCAATACTGCTGGCTGATGTTTATAACCAATCGATAATCAGACCTAGCAGCACCACAGCTAAAGACACATCGCTGAAAAAATGGAAATAACCGCACTGGACAGTGCTGATCAGCTGTTTTCTGTAGTGGAGGACGAGGGATTTCGGCGAGTTTTTGTGTCTTTTAAACGGTCTCAAAGTACTGCCCTGTAAAATGATTATAATCCATTAATAAAACCGACCCTCAGAAAGATCTTTCCACAGCATACAAATCAATGTAACGTCGTTTGGTTATTCTATGCTGGCATTCCCATTGAGAAATGCTAAACTTAAGAAATGCTAAACTTAAACCTCATTTGCTCTTTATTATAACGCGTGTTTTTCTGCCCCCTATTCCTGTCACATGGAGTAACGCAGCCCAGTCATTTGTTGATACAGCTTAGTGAGAAAAAGGGGATGCTTCGTTGGACACGATGGATCTTCCTGCTAATGCAAACATGGCAGAATCCGTGTCGTGCTAGAATGAGATTGCATGAATTGAAATCGCAATTCGGCCAGGAATGAGATGGCATTGGGGTATGAATGAAGGCTGCGATTCACAAATGATCAGTTGCACAGCGCTAGTTATAAGCCTCCCAAATCCTGTCTAAACTTTAGCCCACGGGAAGCTACAGATACGTCACACATACCAGAGAGAAAACACCAGAAAATGCAAGCTGTCCTTGAAGTAACACATACAATGACAAAATGCCAAAGAGTCAACATGACATAGGGAAATCTCAACCAGTATCACTAGATAGAAGATAAATGTAGAATATTATAGAACTACCAGAGACCAAATGGCAAAATAAATTTAAAAATCTCTCTAGGAAGCAATATAAGACAAGAAATGTGTATCACCATAGAGATGGAAGGCTTAACTAGAGAAGGCAGAATAAATGAAGTAAATTATCACAAAGCCCACTGAGGAAGTATTAGTTAGAGAGGAAAGTCGCTATAGGAATTAACATTAGTCTGATGACTAATGCACTGAAGTGTACTTATGTGCTCATTTAAATGTGGTTGCTGTGGAATTATAAATTTGTAATAGTTCATCGATGATTCTGTAGAATTTCATTGAGACAGGGCTAGTTTATAACAGGCTAAAGTGTACATATGAGTAAACAAATCTATTGTGTCCATCTGATGTTATGTTTCTGCTAGATAGTGCTAATATTCAGGGATGGGCAGTATTTCTGTGGCATGTATTTAAATATGTAATTTAAATACAAAATTGTATTTTGTAATTTACGTTTGAATTACTTCATAACAAAGGTTATCTAATTTGTATCAATATACTTCTTGTATCAGTATACAATGTTCAGTGTTTTTGTATTTTGGAAATACAAGAAATGCTTTCCCCATTTTTTTTGGTCAATTAAATTACTAAAAAAACCCAGATCTTTGAGTTTGGTATTATTATGTTTTCAGTTGATTGTCTTACCATTATCTGAGTATCACATAGTTGGGATATACTTTAGAATATTTGATCTTTTGTTTCGTTTCACATTTGTATTTTGTCTCGCTATACAGTGAACAAAGTGTTGCCCCTATGCTTGTCCATTTGAGTCAGTGTGTTTGTGAAGGAGCAGGTTGATACAGAAGTGATACAGTGGGGCAGCCCGAAGGAAAGAGGCACAATCCACAGAGTGGCTCACCAAACAAAAGACTGTTAAAGTAAGAAAAAAAGAACACAAAAGTAAAACCAGAAAATAAAGGTCAAAATCAGAATAGGGAATACAAGAAACTAACTAGATTAATCACAAGGAAAACAAACAACTAATCAGGTAGCCAGAGAAAACCTGGAAGCAGGACTGGAGACAAATGCACAGTAACAACTGACTGAGGAAATGAACAATAGCAGCCACTTAAATACACAGATAACATGGGCTAACAAGGGGCAGGTGCCGGCTATAAGGGCTATAAGGGACTAAAAGGCAACATCATCCAGCCTCTAACCCACAACCAAAATGGGAGGATGCATGATGGCCTGTTAAGCCACACAGAGGCCTAGGGAGGAGGGACACACATATTTCAATCAAAATATAATAAAATGTGTACTGTTTCATTTATTTGCTTGATCTATATTTCACATAGATTTAATTGCTACTTTTAAATTACCAGTGTTTACTTGCCATTGCATCTTATCTATTGATGAAAAGTATGATTGAGAAACCACATAGTAAAGGGCATAAGAAAGGAATGACTAGAAGCTGAAAGCAATATGTCAGTAATATGTAAAGCTTCTTTTATGGCTAATGCTCACTCCTGTTGATTCACACGCCTTTCCCTCGCTGTATGAATGGCCTTTCCTTAGTTCCTGTCGATGACCTAAGTATAGATATTCTGTCTCGATAAAATGGAGGTTGCCCTACAAATATAACTGAGAGCTGACATTTATGACATTGCTCCTGGGCATCTATTGCCTGAGCATTCACAATGGGGAATGAAGAAAAAAAAAATAAAGCTCAATGGCCAGGCTAAAGGCTTTGCAACATTCAAAAGCAATCCCTTATGCTTAAAATCAGAAACGGAAACCAGGTCAGTAATAAGGGGCTTGAGGGCGTCTTACACCATTAGCGATTTTGTTTTTGTTTTTCTGCCATTATAGTTAATTTTTTGTAATTTTATCTTTCAAAGAAATACTGCTTATCAGAGTCTGTGGCAGCCAACCTAACATAGCAAAGAACTGGATAAAGATGCAACAAGAGTAAGCCTTGTGGATGTGCTGGAATCACGAAATATGTAGCGAAATGTGTTACAGGAGGTGGGATTCAAATCCCCCAGCATGGGGGCGTGAGGTTAAAGTGCCACCGACTGTGCCACTGTGCCACCTGCGAATATAAAGAATAGAAACAATATGTGCAGTAAAATGGAGTGTAATGTTGGTTTTTTTGAGGAACAAAAAGTTAAAGACAAAGACACAAGCACTAGAGAATGGCCTTTGTGGATCCATCTGGAGCAGACTGCAAATGAAAGCTGTCAGTTCTGAATCTTCTCTGGGTGAGAGACCTGCAGCCCTGAATGAGGAGGGGGGGCTTGTTCTTCCGCTCGGGGGCTGAGGTTGGAAAGTGATAGGATTGCAAATTCAGATAGGAGCTAGTCAGACCTGATTGGGGTTTATGCTCAAATGAAATTCTGGAGGTATATGTATATGTATCAAGATCTTAAACTAGATATGGGCTTAAACCGACAGGGAAAGAATTTCACTTAAATTACTAATTTTGGATAATTAAATATGTACATTTTAAATATCATCATTATTATATCAGCAATTAGGGGTGGAGTCAGACCTTTAATTGGGGGTGGACCCATTCTGCACGTAGTGGAGCCTTTCCTTCTTTGAAGTTCCACATGGCAAAAGACCTCAAGTAAGTGTGGAGAAACTTACAAGTCCCAGGTCAAAGACAGTGCAGCTGAATTATTCCTGCTGGACAAGTTAGTTGCCTCTATGTGAACGTGAGTTGAGATTTTTTCTGTTGTTTGCATATTCAATAAGAGTTTAAAGGACTCAGCCTTCTTAGAAAACATGGGTGAGCTGCTGCCTCTGGACTGACAGACAGACCAGGTCCCTTTTTTCAAAATGGCAGACCAGCCTATGCACTGGAGATGAGGCTCTCAGCAGAGCCTAGAATTCAGGAGGTACAGTGAAGATACCAGCCTGTGATCTTTTCTGTCACACAGCTGTGTGAAGGTTCATGCGTGATCTGCCTGTACATTGTGGACATTGTGAGACAGCATTTGGAAGACATGAGGAGAGCTGCTGCAATCTGGGGTTCTGTACTATGTATGATGTGTACCATCAAAGATCTCGTGCTTTTTCCTCTTTCAGCAAAGAGCTCCAGCACACACTGTGCAGTTCTTTGAAACGGCGGTGATAAGAATTGGCACCTTCAAATTCAAGGCTATGGTTCTTGGAAAAAAATGGATCTTGTCTTTCTGGGGGGCAGAAAGTAAAGGACTATAAATATCTCAGGATCTTATCCATGAGCTGTGATACGAGGGGAAGTGAGACTGACAGGTCGATTGGTTTGGTGACTACAGTTCTGCGGGCACTGAGGAAGTCTGTTTTTGTGAAGCGGGAGTTAAGTTGTATGGTTGGACTTGTGGTTTAAAGGTCAGCCTTTGTCCTCATCTGTACCTATGGGCATCATCTGTGGGTAATGACCAAAAGAACAAGGTCTCAAGTACAAGCACCCGAAATCAGTTTCTCCATAGGGTTGGTGGACACTCTGTGAGAGATATAGAGGTTCAGTGATCCAGTGTAGCTGCTGCTCCTTTGGATCGAGAAGACTCAGCTGAGGAAGTTTAGGAAACTTGTGATTATGCTAGGTGGATGGCTCCCAAAGGAGTCGTTCCCCGGGTAGTAATAATAATAATAATAATAATAATAATAATAATAATAAGAAGAAGAAAATAGTTTAACCAATGGAACAACAAGCTCTATCATTTTTAGTCTCAACATATTTCACTCTTATTCAGCTGAGATGTTGAAGTGTCGCTTGGTCCATCCATGCAGCCTGCAGACATCCCATTCTGCCTCCCTGCACAGACATGTTTCAGCGCGGGTAATGCTGCAAGGCCTGGTGACAAATTTTCTTGTTTATCTGGCACTATTTATCTGATTTTTATGGACGCTGCAGGCTGAGGAAACAAATAGATAGTCACTGTTCAGGCTTTGCTCTATGAGTGTCGATGAGAGCCGGCTACTGTGAAAGTCTGAGTGCTACACTCACTCACTAATGTTCCTGGAAATAGATACAGAAACACACATTAATAACTGACGCAAGATGGGTGAACGGGGAGTCGCCTATAAGCTTGTCCAACTTTTCACAACCTGTAGGTATTTTGGTAACATCTCTATAGACTAAGACAGTACTTGCTCTTTTAGGATGTTTCCTTTAGATCCTTCTCATAAATGAGTGGATGTGAGTAGCACTCAAATCAAGTGAAAATGGTTCACGTAACACATGAATAAGGCAAAGCGGAACAGTTCATGGGTGGGCGCTGAACTGCCTTTCCTGCTGAATGAGCTGAATGAGTTATAAGAAAGACTCCAATGTAGGGTTACTCAAAAGAGGGTTCAACACCTACCACTGTTTTTAGGGCCATGTGCAAAACAGAAAATGAGTATGCAGCACAAAGAAATGATATTGAAATATACAGGAAAAAAATAAAGCTTCAATAATAAGATTTAAGAAGTGAAAAGTGAAATGGTTTTCCAAAATTGTGCAAACAACTGAAAAGAAGTAAGTAAGAAAATTAATAAATGCCTCTATCAACAACTTAGATTAGGCACAAGCCTGGGGAATCTTATGTTTTTAATTCATACCATCCACACCCCATCCTTTACAGAGACACCACCTGTCTCTTCTGCAAGTCCACAACATAAGCCATGAGAAAAATTATGTCACAATTTATGTCTTTAAATATCGTCCACCCCAGTAGGCTAGCAGACACAACATAACAAGGCTGGGCACAAATGCTGACAGATACCTGCAGCTCACTGGAAGTCTTCTCTGCTTGAGGTTATTCCCAAGGCCAGTATCGGCTCATATTTAAGAAGTTACGGACATTGAATTCCTCAGATTGGAGATGATGGCTTTGTGATCACCAGTTGATGTCACGCGCCGATGAGGGCCGCATGATGGCTGAGGCAGTGTGATGTCTATTCGGATTGTCATTCTGCTTGTTTCTGTCTTTCGGTGAGCTGTTCCCTCATCATTTCATCACGGTCGAGACAAAGCAATGTGCCCTTCTCGGCGTTTCCATGGCCAGAAGGAAAATCAATGCAGTTCTTAAATCTTAAACAATGGCATTGTAGAAATGCTTGTGTTCTCTGGTGGTGTTGTAGTGCATGAAATTAATTATTAAGTATTGATTATGGTAAGTCAGGTTATGCATAACAATGAATTTGAAATATAAAAGCATTATTTTTGTTTTTACACTGGCCACCCTAATATGTAGTGGAGGCCGTTCGACTATTTAGTAATTTACTTTATCAGCTAAGAAAAATGATGCATCTTGTCTTAAAACCTGGAATAGACAGGATGCCTCATGGTAGCTGGAAATGCAGGGAAGAGGCTCACACTAGTTAATTAATTTTATTTATTAACGTGAAACAATAAAACACTAGTGACATCCCATCTGGGGTGTAGCTTGCCTTGCGCCTTAAGCTGCCTGGGGTAAGCTCCAGGACATCTGTGATCCTGAGCAGGATATGCGCGTAAAAGACGCATTGATAAAATAAACACTGAAATTCACATTTACAGGAGGATAAGCACATAGACGCAGGCCATTGTACCAGGCTGTGGGACTAAGTGTCTGTTTTGCTGGTCAGTGTAACCAAATATGCCTCATGCACCTATAATATGGGTAACATTGAAGATTAGGTTTTTATTGCATTTTCGGGAACATTTGGTCCCCACAATGTAATATAAACATAATCTCCACACACGCACACACACACACAAACAAACATATCCATCATAGAGGAAACAGGCTTTGGGTACTTGTTAGATAAGTCTCATTGCCCTTATTTCTTAATTACTGTCAACTGGCTGTTACCCAGGTAACTGGGTAAGTGGGGCCGACAGCCCTCTTAGGTCCAGCCTTTTGGGACATTTAGCCATTTGTTCATGGTCTAAAGGGATCTGGAAGCTGCACCTCACCATGGTGGCGTCTTCTCCTTAAGGTGGACCTTTAGCAGTCTTGAAAGGAAGCCTCCAGATTTCTTGTCTCCACCTCCTTGTTGTGATAAATTGATAAATGTTTATTTCACAGCTCAGGAAAGGCAGCATTTGTTTTCTTTTTTTACCTTGAAGTGCACTGACATCATTGAACAACTTGACATCTGAGTGATATGTACGCATACTTATTCTTAAGTGCAGTAGATCAACTGTTTGAATGCCAGTTGTAAGTAATGCGGTTACATTTCTGGGTAATCAATATTGAGTGTGAGGTGCTGTGTGACCACTGTAAATGCTAAGCATGATGTTCAGAAGATCAATAGTGCAAATGGTAACCGTTTTCTTCAGTAAGTCACACTAAGTTGTGGCACACTGTGTCCAGGTGATGAAATGTGTCCTTGTGGGAGAACTACTGTTTTTTTTTTCCTACCACGCTTGTTTCCAATAAAGGATTCTTAACTCTGCCACTGTAGGGGAGACATTCAATGATTGATTCTATGTTGCCTTTTGGTCAACACACCTCAGGAACTGTCTATGTAAGCTGTTTGGGAAGCAGTACTTTCCAAAGATGGGTAATAAAAGTCCTAAGTGCTACCACAGCATTTATAGCAACCTTAAATATATAGCCAATCTGTGAGAAGTATATTTTAGATGTCAAATCCTTAAGTTTCTGTAAATGATGACTCTATGATAGCGACACACAGATAACTGATCTCCATAGAAAAATGTTGTGCTGAAAAGGGAAAATAGCTTTAGGGTGTTTCTGGCATTGTTGTTATACTATGCTTAAGCCAGTAAGCTTCAATTCCTGTTGATAATTGTACGAAACTTTTACTGTTTTTTTTATTTGCAAAATGGCTAAAACAACATGCAGAAATGTACTACTTTCGCCATTCTCGTGTATTTTACTGCTTCATCCGTTGTTCTTCTTTTGAAGGTGAACAGAAGCAAACCTTTGCATAAGCAAAGTGGCTATAGGGATTTTAACTAAGAGTTAATATTATTCATGGTGTCCCAGAATCCTTCACTCTGTGACACTGGAGGCCATGGCTGCTGGACTTCCACCCGTGGGTGGAAGTGCTCATTGAGGATCAATCATAATCAGCCGTAACTAGAGAGGATACCATTCATCTTGGATAATGAAGATGTTTAATAGTGTTTTCTGTGTCCATGGAGCACAGCTGGTCAAGCTGATAGAGGTTCAAGGATAAGGTTCAAAAGATGAACACTAATTAAAAACCTGGCTTCACTAAGGTTCTTTTTTCCCTAGCAAAAATGTGTAATTAGTTCTCCAAGCCCAAATAAGGCTCATCACACAGTAAAGTGTAATTATACGCCATAGACCTGAAGACTCACAAGTAAAAAGGGGAGTGGAGATTTAGGTGACACAATCCAGAAAAATCAAATGTCTACTCTACAGAATTCATATCAGGGCTAGGGTCCCTGGTGAGGTAGGGGCTAGAATCTCCTGTGAGGTAGGGGCTTGAATCCCCTGTGAAATAGAGGCTAGGGTCCCCTGTGAGGTAGGGGCTATGGTTCCCTATGAGGTAGGGGCTGGAATCCCCTGTGAGGTAGGGTTAGGGTTTCCTACTGAGAACATGGGTGGTTAAAGTCCTATGTTTTTGGAGGTATATATGCATGCATGTATTTATTTAAATGTGTTCAATTACATTTTTTGTGCTCCTTGTCATTTAATGTTTGCTTGTTTTAATTTCTTTCTTTTTTCTTTTACAATGACTGCAAAGCACTTTGTAAACCCCGTGGATAAAACAGTGCTATATAAATAAAGACTGATTGATTGATTGATTGAATCCGAGTCCCAGCCGCTTAGCTGGCATAGGGTCACAGAGGGGGGGGCTGTGGGCTGGAGCCTCTCCAAGGCAACACAAGATACAAGGCAGGGGCGCCCCCTGGATGAGCTGCTGGTCCAATGCAGACCAAGTACATGCTCATAACTTCACACAACCTCCTGGTCCCCAGGCTAAACCGTTGGCTGTCAGCCGGATTAGCCGATGGGAGATGGATGGAGGAAATATTGAACGTCTTGTAGTTTTTCAGATGAAAAGGCGGTTAACCCTGTAATAACTACAAAGAAGAACAGAAGGTCGGCCAAGTAGAAATGAAGCGTCAAGTTATTAAAAAAATACTTTAACAAATGTGGTGCCCAGAACTGGGTCTGAGAATAGGTGTAAACTGGAGTACGGGGATTTAGCGATAGCAGCCTGAAACGTAGACATACAGGTCTGTCACATCCGTCCTGTTCAGCTAAGCCTGCATCAGCATCACTGCCACTGAAAACGCCCTTTATATGCAAAGAAAAGGGGGCTGTCGGTGGCTTGGGAGAATATGTTTTATTCTTTATTAAACATGAAGCGGGCTGCTTTAGTTAGGGAAGTCACTTGGAGGATGGCCTGTGAAGTCTGCCAGATAACCACAACCTGTGTATAATCCAAAGGAATCTTACATAAACTGCAATAGAGGGTTTTAGTAAACCAATGTGAGTATATACACATATACAGTGTACGTGTCTGTATTTTGATATAGAAGTTTTTTTGGTAACAGTGTACTTGAAGCTCCCATCTATAATGCACTATAGATTCATAATGCATTGAAATGATCAGAATAAGAATTAATAAAGCATTACGGCATCTTCTATTGAGAGTCACAAGGCATTACAGTGTTGATTATAATACTTCATAAGCCCCAATGAAGCTCTCATCTATAGTACACTATAGACTATAATGTTCATCACAATACATCATCATCACAAATGAAATTAACATCTATAAGGTACTATAATGATGATACATAATGCATCGTAATGGTCAATATAAGAATTTAGGATGCTTTGTACTGCATTATGAAGGTACTGTATATATAGTGCATTATAGATGAGTGCTTCATAAAGCGTTCATAATGCATAATGCATATTGGTTATAATTTGTTATTCCCTTTAATATTTATAGCCATGTTTATACTGCTTTACGAAGGCAATGATGTTACGAAGGTGTTATGAATGTGTTCATAGGTTCTTATAGACGTGGCATTCATAGAAAGTGTTACCATTATTTCAAATTATCACGCTGCTGTGCAGGTGTTGAGAAGGTAGTGGTGCTGTGTGTGTGAATGCCCTGATTGTCTCTGCATGAGCACCCTCTGTTCGGTGCCGCTGTAACATGCTGCTTTTGTTTATCGCCATTGTGTTTTCACCTGTAATGAAAGTATGGCTGCGTGCACAGGGGCAGCAATCAGTGCTTAAGCCCAGCAACTGCGGCGGGTATGAAAGAGGGCATGAAAGAGGGCAGAGTGCGCCCGCTGCCCAGCCACCTGTCCACAGCCATGTGCTGGGGTGGGGCGGCTCGCCATCGTGTTTGGCCATGGGTCCACTTTTGTCTTAGAGCTGGAGGCCCACATTGGTTCACGTCTCTGAATGCTCTGTCGAGGACATTCCATTGAACAGGGGAGAGCAGGGAGTGGCTAAGGGATGGTCCAATCAGGTTCAGGCTATGTAGGAATGCAGTACACGATGCTGGACCCTATCTCCTCTGGAACGGGCTTGTTCCCTTCCACAGCTTAGGAGATGCACGAAACGGCAGCTGGTGTTTTTTATTAACAGCACATAAACAATTTCTCAGAAATATAAAAAGGTTTTGCAATATATTTGGAAGACTGCAACAGAGAAAGCTGAGTAACTTTTCATTGCTTGGAAAAAACCATCTGCAGGTGAGCTTCCTTTGGCATTGGAGCTGAAGCTTGTCAGAGCTCACAAATGTGCATAGAGGACCAACTGATGATGACTGGGCAGCTGCACGGCCCAGACGGTAATGCTCTGGGCCTGCAGTATGCACATGTGTCTCTGGGCCTGCAGTATGCACATGTGGCTCTGGGCCTGCAGTATGCACATGTGGCTTTTCAGTATTTCGACTGTACCTTCACAGGGAGCTTTCCAATGAACAATGGGATTCAGAACTGTCCGTAGCGAGTGGCCCGTGAGGGACCCTTTAGGGAACACCTAGCCTTTGCCTGTTTTTTTCTGGATCTTGGCTCCTATTCCCTGTGAATCACGGGATGCATCGATCAATACCCAACTACTGCGAATATGAAACTGAGATTCCCGTTTGCTGTAAGGTTGAGGACTCTTTTGGTCTCATTTTTTTTTACAACTGCATGTGAACCACAGAGCAGTGCAAGCCTGATAAGAGCCGATTGGTTATTTATTAATAGGATTGAGTAGGGGATGCTTCTATCCAAGCAGCTTAAAATCTGACATGTCACTGTTTTCTGAGCAGTTAAGGAACCAAAAGTGACAGACTAAAGCAGCATCAGCTTGACCCCTTCTCCTCCGTCCACCTTTTTCCTGGTGCTGAAGAAATGAGAGAGACAGATGTGCAATGAATTAGGAAGGGCTGGCACTCTATTTGTAACCCTAATATACAGCAAGACTATTGACAAGTTAGAGAAGGCCATATTGACCGAGACCTGAATAGAGTGACTTTCATGGTCAATTTTGCCAGTGCTGCAGGCTGAGCTTGTCAATTCTCCACAGCCAGTTGACGGAAATGAGTTTCCTCAGAGTTCATGATCTGTTTTGGGACAGGAGGCAAGACTTCCCCTCTCCAGTGCTGGAGACTCGTCCAAAAATGTGTCCGGCCCCTCTTGTGGGTAAGGCAAAGCGAAAGGTTTTGGCTAATGGCAGCTCCATGCAAAGAGTGGCATTGCAGGAGATTAGAAATGAGGGCAATCAATGGCAGTAACAGAGCAGCCTCCTTAGACCAGCTCTCCGTAGCCCGTGAGGCATGGAGACTTCTTTGTTTTACAATGCCATGTGTGTAAAGCGGGGCAATTTGTTGTATCCTTACTTTGTCCGTCCTCAAAGAGGCGTTATACAAACAAAGCTTTCAGCAACAGCGAAATGCTCTTGATTGGGTATTTTTATTCCTGAGGAGAATCTTTCTGGCACCAGAATAACGGCAAGTTTTTTTTGATTGCCTAATTTAAGTAAAGGAGTGCCAAGCTTTTGGAAGACGGCAAAAGCACACCGGGGGAGACAGTAGACAGCCTTTGTAATGAAAGGAAAGCATTCAGCCGTTTTAACTTCTTTTTTTTTTTCCCTGCAGACGCTTGGCTTCTGTGGGCTACAGACATGCTTCCTGTCATCACAAAGTACTTTCAGTTGCTTGCGTGACTCTTCATGTAAAACATGTTACCATTTATAAAGGCA
The DNA here is from genome assembly GCA_026779585.1 of Mormyrus proboscirostris. Lineage (NCBI taxonomy): Eukaryota > Metazoa > Chordata > Actinopteri > Osteoglossiformes > Mormyridae > Mormyrus > Mormyrus proboscirostris. The sequence goes on from JAODKF010000116.1 coordinate 570,882, forward strand.
GCCTTTCTTTTGCACAGCCAGTGCTGGCCTTCAGCAAATGTCATACGTTTCAGTGATTAATTTAACCTAATTAGTCTTCTCTAATGATAGATTCTAGTAATTTACAAGGGAAGTGGTTTAGGTAGCTGGCCTGCAGTTTGCTGGGTCATCGCATTCTTGGTTTTTACTTCCGTTTGGTGGCATAAAATAATTACGGCCCTAAATTAAGGTATATTCCACTGGGGGTGCAGCATTATTTGCTTCAAGTCTTTGCAGATGCTGATAAATTCTGATGTTTCTTCCCAATAGACACTTATTTAGATGAAACCACACACTGCAGATATTGTGGGCAGGCACACTTTGTGTTCAAAGAGCCAAAATCTATTGTTATCTTTATTTTTATTCTCTGTTTTACCAGCTAGTCTTTTATCCCTAAAATGACTTCCTGTAGCTTACAGTGCTGTACCTCAGCAGCTTATACAGCTGAATGCTTTTAATTCTTGTAGCTTGCTCAGAAGTACAATAGCACGGCTCTCTCCTGATAGGCACAGCCGCCAAGCTGGAACTGCGGACCTTGCTGGGGTGTCAATCAGCGTTTTTAGCAACAGCCAAAACAGGAAGAGCGGTAATATGTGCTGAGTAAGCTGCACATGACAGAGGAGACCAGAGAATTGGCCATTCAGCTTTTCTTCTGCACGGAGAAGGGGATTGGTGGTGTCTTGAACCAACATGCATGACACAGGGACGGACCCCATTCTGTCCTATTCGTGGTCTCAGACTTTACGCATCTGCTGGTGATCAGTCCTGAAGGCACGTGCTGCAGGGATGTAGGAAGAGCCGTGTTGGACTATGGAAATTCATAAACTGTGGCAACTACATGCTGGGCTCTGTGCACCACGCAATCAAAGGAGATCATGTATTTTGCTGACTCATTTGCGATAAGAAAAGTGAGTCATTCGTTTTTGTTATTGGATGAGGAGAGACGGTAGAAAACGATTTGGTGTGATGGGCTTTGGGGATTTTATTTTGAGCCAGTCTTTGGAAGTCAGATGGAAATAAGGGAACGCCCTTCTTAAAATAGCACTGCAGTGACACACTTCTCTGTGAAGACAGGCTCTCGGAGTTAGAGCATGACTTGACGCGGCGAGAAGCTTCCACCCTTCCACGCGATGACGTAGCGTCACTCGAATGTGGACGATTAACTGTGACGTGTGAGCGTCACCACGCGGCTGGCGCCAGGCCCTCGGCAGCGTGTGCCGCGTGTGTAGCCAGCGAGAGACGGAGCCGGACTCTCAGTGGCAGCTTCTGCATCCTCCCCGCAATTCAGATGGGTGTTCAACTACCTTGAGTTGAATCCTTCAGGGTTTTTTATTCAGATAAAGTCAGAAAGCATTGATTCATGAGTTGTATTGCCTAGCAACTAGTTCTGAAAAAGAGGAAGGGAAAAGAAAATAGAGCATGTGAGAAAAAAGTGCTTTATATGGCTTATTCTTTGTTATCTTCAGAACAAGCTGCTGGTGCAGTACAGATGGTAATTATTTTAATTTTACAAAATGTTCATATTGAAGGATTAAACATACATGGACTTTTTATTGTTATCTGAGTGGAAATGTACATTTATTTCTGTGTTTTTTTATTTGGATTATGTAATGGTGTCATGCAAGTACAAAAAGGGTGCAGCTTTGAACGCTGAGTCTGATTTATTGTTTTCTTTATTATCATTGCGCTCTGTTTTCTCATCATATTACCACCAATGTTTGTCCAAACAGGAGAATCATATAGTCTGTACTTCAAAAGAAAAGCGCGGCCATCTGCAGTGCATTATCTCACCCTCACATGTAAACATGCTGTAAATTTAATGGGCGTGCATCAACTGTGGAACTGCCACATCTCTAGAGAAATGAAATTATGGGTAATCATTCACCCTGATCTGAATTAATGAGCTCATTAAATGCTAAGACACCGTGCCAATAGAAATCCAGGCAGTTTTACAATATACAGCCCTGTCCACTTAAGATTACTAATTTATTTAATAAAGAGCACTCTGTAATGAGTATATAACATATCCTTCATGACGTGCGACCTGATTTATTCACATCACATTTGGCTTATTCTGATACATAATTAAATATTTTAAATGAGATCTAGGATCAGTCTCACACCTAGAGCTAAATGCTAATCTTAGCACATGTACCACGGAGGGTAGGATGGCGGGTCAGCAGGTAGCATGGCGGAGAAGGACATTTGTAACCGGAAGGTTGTTGGCTTAAGTCCCGGGAGATATCCTGCTGCAGTCCCCTTGATCAAGGTACATACCTCGACCGCTCGGTGAAATACCCAGCTCTCCATTTTGGTAATGTCACGTTTCCATGAATAAAAACCATCAGCTATGCAATAAAATAGTAATGAAAGAGCGAGTTCTGGAGCAGAATTGACTCTGCGCGTTCTCCATTTAGGTTTCATTCGGAGTGACACAGATTAGTGTTCTGGCTTAGCAGATGTTTTTCCTTACCCACTTAGACACTTGGGATTTTACCACAGTGATTTAGATTATAAGCCCTGCTAAGGGCTTGCAAAGGCAGCAGTCCCCTTCCAGAGATTTAAATCTACATATTTTTAATGACACAAATTCACGTGCAGCTATGCCTGTTGCCCTCCAGAACAGAGTGAGGCTGGTTCCATGCTCTGCCGGAGCCTCGTGACCCAGTATCCTCACTCAAAGGCAGTGGAACATTTGATAAAGGAAAGCTATGGCTGAAATAGAGAATTATATCTATTACATCCATCCATTTTCTATAATCACTTGTGCTATTTAGGGTCATGGAGGGTCTGGAGCCTAAGGGCACAAGACAAGGAACAACCCAGGATGGGGCACCAACCCATCGCAGTGCACACACACACACACACATACGCCATTCACTCACACACACCATTCACACCTATGGACAATTTGGTAACTCCAATTAACCTCAGCATGTTTCTGGACTGTGGTGGGGGGCAGAGTAATTGGAGGAAACCCCATGATGACATGGGGAGAACAAGCAAATTCCACACACACAGAGCCAAGGTGGAGGCGTGACCCCTGTTCCCAGATGTGTGAGGCAGCGGTGAGGGCCACTGTGCTACTGTGCTATTGTGCCGCCCCGCCCCCCCCGTCCCATGCTACATATACCCACAAAAAACAAAGGCCTTCACGCATACAAAAACAGCATGCCTTACAAAAGCAGTTAATAAGTCTTAGATCATTAAAGAATTCTAGAATAGTTTGATCAGTCTCCATGGCCTGCATGATAGCATGTTTTATCAACACTGTATTTTAACATTTATATTGATCTATTTTTGTCTGACAGGCTTCGGTCATTTGTGGGGTCAATGTGGGTAAAAGTCGGCACAGTTTATGATATTGTTTGCACTATACGTAGATGCACACTTTTTTAATGCAGACGCATACGCCCTGTTATAGTTCATAACCCACGTCTGGTTTAAAGCTCTCACTACTGCTATGCTTTGGAGAAACTCCAAGATGCCTGCGAATTATTGTGTTCTTGCCAAATAAATGGAGGGAGATTCCCATCGGCATCATTAAGGTCCTGGGGCGCGGTCAGCAGCCCATCACGGCTGTGCTCTGAGCGCAACACACAAGTGGGGCAGCCTGTTTCGGAGATCTCCGAAGGAGATGCAACCACTTCACCTCATTCCTTCTCCTTGAGAAAGACGAGGTGGCCCCCGAGGCAGTCGAAGGTGGGCCAGGAGCTGCTTTATTTAGATTGTTTAGCTAATACTGATAGGTTTCACTTGTTTATACAGCTGGGTAATTCACTGAAGCATTTAAGGTTAAACACCTAAACTAAAGGTACAACATCTTAAGCTAATGACTTTCAGGTCATGAATCAATGGCCTTATCTAACTGCTACCGCTGAGGGTCTTTGGTCACGTCACGCCTACATCTCATGCTCTGGAGTTTCAGATTTTAGATACAAGGGGGTGGAGTGAGCTCACCATGTATCGATGTGGATTAAATTCTGACCTACCGACACAGCTGGCCTACCAAGGGGATATGTGTGTGACCTGCAGTAGTTTACTCACATGCTCATTTCCATAGACGATCTATTATGTGACAGGCGATGGTAGCTCATCTCCAGAACTACAGCACGTACATCAACTACAACACGCTGCCAGCCTCTGCCAATGAATACATGCAAATGGGAAGAGCTCCCTTATCATGGAGGGAATGTAAGCGATACCTACAGCCACGCCTGTGCCCTGGGAACCTAAGGCTACAGAATGTTTAGGAACCATGGGCAGAATGTCAGAATTGTACAATAGGGTTCATAAATAATTTTTGGTACCAGTGGTAATATTGTGAGGTGACCGTTTCCTATAATTTTCAGTGCTAGTTGACTCTTGATGGTTAATGAATCTGGTGGCCGGTAATTTTATCGATGGGAAGCTGGTGAAGAAAGTAGGTGTCTTCCTTCCAAACATACCTGCACTTCTGCATTGGATGGGATGATTTAGGGCACAGGACACATCAGTCATCAAACAGGCTGGATTGCGGGGGGTTCATCATGAGGAGACACAAGTATTAGTCATCTCTTCCCCTACGGATCTCTTGTTTCTAGGGGACCTCTGTCTTGATCTTCGTGATCCTGTGATCTCCCGGAAGCAAGAGTAACTACGAGCCTGGAGTCACTCCACGTGCTTAACCGTTCCTCGTCATGCTGTCTCCATTGATTATAGGGCTGTAAACTGTTAGGTTTCTTACCTTTTTCCTTTGATCCCTGCTTTGGTCCAGGTCCAGACTGCATAAAGGTAGACCTCTTGTAGTGCTTATAACCTCATTAGAATATGAGAAGGGGATGAAAAGAAGATGGCATTCCACACCACTAGGGGGCACTTTGAGTACCTGGTTATGCTGTATTATGTAACTAATGCCCTGTGTTCCATTTGTTCATAAATAATGAGATCTTCCAAGAGATGGTGAATAAATTTCTGATAGTGTATATCGATGACCTGCTCATCTACTCCCCCAGCATAGCTGCCCACCAGGATCATATAAACTAGGTTCTTCAGACTATCAGAGAAAGTAACCTGTATTCTAAGGTGTAGAAATGTGAGTTTTATAAAACTATTTGCTTACATCTTATGACTGGAGGGAGTTTGCTTGAATGATAACAAGGTTTCTGATTTGCCACTGATTTGAACTGAGAACTGTCAAGAACTCGCAACACTTCCAAGGCCTTACAAATTTTACCGGAGATACATCTGTAATTTCAGCAAAGGTGGAACACCATTTTAATCTCCCTCAATCGAAAGGCAGCAAAAAGGATTGTGTTGAATGACTCAACAACAGCTCAAGGATCTTTTTATCACTGTACTAGTTCTCAAAAATCTGATCTGACACACAATTAAAGGTGGGTGCCCTATCTCAACATCTTCCTATGCTTCCAAAATTCTTCCCCACAATCCCCAGTATGTTGTCTTCCTACAAGTTTTTTTATGCATGAGGAAACTAAGGAACAAGGAAGTCATTAGCTGGCAGGGGTCACTCATCCTTTTTGTAGGGGTGTGAGAAGCTAATCAAGCCAGGTGGGCATTCTTATCAAGGGCGGGGCTAATGGTGGGCAGGGCTAAAGGTGGGCAATGCCCTCCCAAATCGATTGCCAGGCAACTCAATGTTTCAACCGACCACGTGTCCATCGACAACTTTTATTGTCACAACTCCCCGTCCCTCAATCAACAACTGGACACCAGACGACCCATCAAGATCCAAATATTTATTTACTTTATGTATATTCCATAATATTCTGATGCCAGTGTTGTTTCTGTACTGTCTACTTTTAGATTTGTTTGTATTACGTTTACTTATTTGCATGTGTATCCTCTTGGCACTGTTGCTTTTTTGTTCTGCAATAAACGCTTGTTTGTCTGTGCTCTACAGTATGTACCTTGCTGCTGTTTGAATCCTCCTGTTCTCTCTGTGCCCAGTCCAGAACTCCTTGTTCATTGCCGGTATGTGTCCTTGAACCATAGTCACAAGCAGCTGGGGATCTTATTACAGATTATCCTGGTTATTGCAGATAGATGTTTAACCTCTCCTGGTTCTGCCTAACATGGTGGACCTGTCTGAATGTGTATTAAATCAAATATTTAGGTGTTTTTGGATATCTAAATACGTTGTGTGCATCTGAAATTGCTTACTTGTCTGCTATGCAGTAAGTGAAATATAGCATGTGAGTTATGCAGTATGTCTGAGCCCTCAGTATCCACAGTTTGGATGAGCCAGTATGCACCCAGATGACATACTACATATCATGAAGTTCTATCCCACAAGGCTACTGGATCTGCAACCAGAGGTGAAATAAGTCGCCTGCTCAGACATTTGTGGCAAGATGGCTGAGGAATTGTCATCTCTCTACAAATGTACAAAAGACCCAGTTACAGAAGTTGACTGGAATATGTGTCTTCTTTGTTGATCATTTTTAATCAAACTTTCACAGGAGTCAAGCTATGTCATTTGTAACCATTCAGGTTAGCTAAAACACAAGATGTTGACCTCAGTATGTCAGTGTGAATATGTAATGTTCACATGCCTGCATACAGAATGTATTACACTAACGGCCAAGGACCAGACTTCTAACGAATTTCAGTTTGAACTGTAAGCATGTGATTTCAAATGCACCCACTGTCTCAGACCAAAGACTGAAATGTACATCTTGAGTATGCAGAGCATTATGTGCTCATCTGTAAGCTTTTTCCAAACTAATGGGTAGACTAAGCAGTTGATCAAGAAGTTTGGATTCATTCTTAGACAGAATTGTATTGTTGGAGAGAAGTGATTTGCTGTCCCGGGGGGGGGGGGGG
>JAODKF010000116.1:593304-610931 GCA_026779585.1 Mormyrus proboscirostris
GTGGTGTTTCATATTAGTGTGTTACGTTTCATATTAGCATGTGGTGTTTCATATTACCATGTTACGTTTCATATTAGTGTGTTGCGTTTCATAATAGCGTGTTGTGTTTCATATTAGTGTGTTGCATTTCATATTAGCGTGTGGTGTTTCATATTAGCGTGTTGTGTTTCATATTAGTGTGTCGTGTTTCATATTAGTGTGTCGTGTTTCATATTAGTGTGTCGTGTTTCATATTAGCGTGTGGTGTTTCATATTAGTGTGTTGCGTTTCATATTAGTGTGTTGCGTTTCATATTAGCGTGTGGTGTTTCATATTAGCGTGTGGTGTTTCATATTAGTGTGTTGCATTTCATTTTAGCGTGTGGTTTTTCATATTAGCGTGTGGTGTTTCATTTTAGCGTGTGGTTTTTCATATTAGCGTGTGGTGTTTCATATTAGCGTGTTGCGTTTCATATTAGCGTGTGGTGTTTCATATTAGCGTGTTGCGTTTCATATTAGAGTGTGGTGTTTCATATTAGTGTCTTGTGTTTCATATTAGTGTGTTGTGTTTCAAATTAGCGTGTGGTGTTTCAAATTAGTGTGTGGTGTTTCATATTAGTGTGTTGTGTTTCATATTAGCGTGTGGTGTTTCAAATTAGTGTGTTGCGTTTCATATTAGCGTGTGGTGTTTCAAATTAGCGTGTTGCGTTTCATATTAGCGTGTTGTGTTTCATAGTAGCGTGTTGCGTTTCATATTAGCGTGTGGTGTTTCATATTAGTGTGTTACGTTTCATATTAGCGTGTGGTGTTTCATATTAGCGTGTTACGTTTTATATTAGCATGTTGTGTTTCATATTAGTGTGTTGTGTTTCATATTAGTGTATTGTGTTTCATATTAGTGTGTGGTGTTTCATATTAGTGTGTGGTGTTTCATATTAGTGTGTTACGTTTCATATTAGCATGTGGTGTTTCATATTACCATGTTACGTTTCATATTAGCATGTGGTGTTTCATATTAGTGTGTTGCGTTTCATATTAGTGTGTTGCATTTCATATTAGCGTGTTGTGTTTCATATTAGTGTGTTACATTGCGTATTATGTAAACTGCAAGTGAGACCCAATACAGTGAATGACACTTGGTTCTGTCCACACTCCATGTCATGGATTTTTCCATTTAAAAAAAAATATATGCAGGAAAAGATCCAAGATAATATAACAGCTTTGTATCATCATATTATGACCCAGACAACAGTGAACGACAATCAATGAGATTCCACTTCATTTGCAACCCCCCCTCCCCACTGTGGACACATCCCTGGCCGGGCGGCTGGGCCCTCTGCACGGCATCAGCACAGGGGGTGGGTGGCATCTGTGGGCGTCTTTTTTTTCTGTTTTAGTTTGGCTCCTTCTGCAAAGGTTTTCTCTGACTGGTTGGTTGGTGCACAAAAATCCTGCTTTTTAATGGTGCTTTTTTTTGTTTTGCTCGCTTTTATTACCTAAGACGTTACGCCACTATAAACCTGCACTGAATAAGTGGTTTTGGGAGATGGAAGAAGCTACTTGACACCTTTTAAGTTTCTATCTTTGCAATGTATTTACGGCAGCGAAAATGACTAAGGCGATACATGGGATGTGTCAGCGCGGCCTATTAAACGAGCAGGCTTACGGTAAGTGGGCATGTTTGTAGGCCTGCTGAAGATTGAACGTTATAGCTTATAAATATGCAAATGCCGCAAATGTGTAGGACAGAAGACAACTAAAATGTCATTGTATTATTATTTAGGTCTAGGTGGGGGGGCTAGAGCTTACCCCAGGAATGACAGAGCACATGGTAGGGAGAATGCCGGACCTGGGCACAGACATTGTTTGGGCAATTTCCGGGCAACTGGCCTGCCTACATACAGTATTTTAGAAGATCATGGAAATTGCACTCTCTCTCTCTCTCTCTCTCTCTCTCTCTCTCACTCACACACACGCAAAAGTTTGTAATTATGTTTTGTGGAGACCATTCATTTCTATGGGAAAACTCTAATCCCTACATGAAGGCCTTAATCCCTACCCTAACCATAAGTAACCAAACAAAGTATGGAGGATTTTTAGTTTTTCGATTGCAGTCACAGATTTTTATGAAATTGAGTTTCCTCTTCTGGGGACAGAAAAAATGGTCCTGACAAGGTCAAAATAACAGGCTTTTATCACATTGTGGCACCATTGGTTCCTCACAGTTTAGCTCATGCAGACCCCCAACCCTGGAGCTGTTTGGCAATGCGCCACCCACTGACATTCTATGCCACTCTTATTCACAATCTGATTGAGGATAAAGGACAAAATGAAAAGTGATATAACCATTTACATATGCTGCTTTTGATCAAATATCCCCTCATCAACTGGTACAATGGCAACATAAAAAAATGCAAAATGGTGATATATGCAGTCAGGTTCCTTTACAGATATCACTTTTCCTCATGGGTCTCCACCTACGTTCAGTACATGTCATTTGTGAGGCTTCTGTTTCACCATAACAATGAAAGACTGTGTCAAAGTAATTATTTCCTTAATTAAACTCGTCTGGCCTCTGTTTCATGCACTGCTGAGGTCCTGCTCTCTATTTGCAGAGAGATGGAGCACCTCTGCAAAAGAGGGCGACCGATTGCTGGAAACGGTGCCCATTTTCCAAATGGGAAAGACAAGTTCCTGACATTAAACTCAGAAGACATTTCTGCCATCTTGCTTTTTCCGAAATACCCCGTGGCATTACATGGAAATCCCAAAGGCCCGTTTTATTATGTACACACAATTCCCAGCGGCTTCTTCATCGCACAACATGTTTCTGCACTTTACCTCCCCTGCTGCTGTATGCAGAAGAATTTCCCCCTGGGATCAATAAAGTTTCATTTTATCTTATACAGTATAGGCATTATTCAAAGAGGCTGATTTTGTATATATACAATCAGTCTCACAGTGCATATATTTTAAATGATGTAGGCTGAAGCTTGTGATTTTACTGGTGTTTAATCGGGAAATGCAGTTTAGTTTATGCAGTTCAGTATTTCGAGGGAAAGGTACACACGTTATGAACAATTACTTATTCATTGAACCGTGCAAGCCAGAGTAATTGTTTGGAACGAAGGTCACCACAAGGTCACTTGGGGTCACTCTCAAACCTGTGTGGTGACTCTATTATGCCAGTGGCTAAGCCACAGATTTGGCTATAATATCAGAAGCTGCATTTATCTGCTGCTGTAAAAATATGCCTTGTTAAATATTTATCAGCTCATTTAAACATTTCACCTTTCGGTTTTAAATTTCCCTTGGTTTTTGTGTACTTGTCAGATAATACAGCAGTCTTTAGTGGAAAAGCTGGCCAGATACAGCTGGTAAACAGTAAGTATAAACATTGAATTCATTACCAGTGGCAGGCTCTTATCCAAGAGGAGACCCCAGAAATCAGGACTCGTTGGTGCTTGTAGCTGAAGTGGGGCCAGGGGGGATTCTGCCATTTTTATGCTTCCAGACACAAACAGCTTGGCCTGGCTCAGCTAAACGTTCAGTTTAAAATGCGAAGCAAAGCCACAACCACGGCTTTACGAGAGCAATTCTTCCTGTCTGCACTGTAATAAACGCATTTCCGCTTTTTTATCTAAGGGCAGGTATTATGTTCGCTTTGTTTCAGAACTCTTGATGTAATTTCAATTTAGCAACCATGGGAATAAAAAAAAATAATCAAGAGACCAGTGGAGGTGCTATTTAATGTCAGGATAACATTTCAATCATCAACACAGGCTTCTCATTTACACCAGAAGATAGAATTAAGGTATCAAAATGTTCTTTCTCATATTATGGTTATTTACTGAGACGTACCTCTCTTTAACTACACAGCCTCTGGGTCAGCTTTATCCAACCCAGACTGTACCAGAAGCGCTAATGTCACTTTCCAGATCAAGTACTTTTTTTGGTGTTATTAAGTGGGAAATGAGCTAAGAAGATTGTCCCAATGCAGGAAACTTGCAGATGTTGTTCCCAAATAGGTTTTTAAAGACCCGGAAGCATCTGTGGACGGCTGAGAGCTCCTCTTGGCGTCCACCCCCCCCTCCTCGTGATGGTGATGTTCGGACAGAAGCCGCGCAGTCGGCTGCTGTGGGCAGAATTGACCTCCAGCAGTCATCTCCATTACTTCTCAACATGGCAAAATTCACCATCTACTCATCACCCTCCCCACCCCCCCCACACATAACAAAAGTAAGGATCAGAAGTGCTTTTAATTGCAACTGATATCAGACTCATGGGTAACCTCCCTCAGATATTTACAGCTGTATTAAGCTCCTGTGTTATACGTACTTGACTAGCACATTTCAAAACATATACAATACGCCATGTAGGAAGAAAGACATGGCTGACCACTGATTTCTGCTTAGATAATCCTTGGTACTGATCATGGTTATTAAGCTTTTTCTGTGGTATTCGAGTTGATCTTGCTGCGTAATTCCGCTCGTTGCTTTATTCCCTTATATGTGTCTAGTTCCGATTTTTCCAGGTCCTACTAACCTGAGAACAGCACGACCTGCATATCCCTGCGTGCATGCTGGTGACAGGGAGACATGCAGTAGCTTGCATTTCACTGCATTTCAATACCTTTCTTATGTTTTCTTGGGACTTACTCTATGTTTACTCCTTGTTTACTCCATGTACTCTATCCCTCAACTGATCAAGATCACATTCCCTGTGCCATGTCACATGGTTCTGCTTACTGACTGTTAGGACCACTGACGCTACTCCAGAGCTAAACACTGTTTAAACAATGTTTTATGTAGGCAGGGGAGACAGGAAGAACATAACTATTATTGGTGAGCAAGATGATGATATGCATAGTGTACATTCATTGGTCAGGAAAGTTCTTGTCAAATATTGTGATGTATTTAATTAAAAAAAGAAAACATTTGCCAGCCTACCCCGCGGGGTATTAGGGTGCCTGAGAATGGCAGACACATTTTATATGTTTTGCAGTGAATATTTTGAAAAGTAGCAGTAACTGTAAAAGCCATGGTAGGGCGGACAGTTTCCAGTATTCCACCCACATGTCATGGTGTGGCATTATGGGAATTGTTATTTTTTTATTTTAACATTGTAAAACGTATATTGGCCAGTGACATCTGCCGTAACTTTTAGCCTGAAGCATCCGGGAGCTTATCGACAGCTGGCTGACAGCACTTCACCGATAATGCAGTGCATAAAATCTCCTGGCTGCAACTGGCCCCGAAGACTGCCGTAATGAATTGCGTAACTGTCGGCAGCTGCGATTTTCGGCCGCTTACGTGTGAATGGACTGGTAACGAGCATCGCCTGTTGCCGGTAGATGCGGCGAGTGAGTGGCATTCAAATACAAAGCCACCTGTTGCCACTGAGTGCATTTTCCCAGCAAAGCATTAGCAAAGATCACCTGCGGGACAAGATGAATGGGAGGGAGACACCCCACTGAGGATAGATTCACTTTGCTGCTGGAGTTGCAGATACTTACTGGGCGTTGAAAGCCTAATATTTGCTCTTTTCTCCACAGATTCTCTTTGTGTCCCTGAATCAACATCTGCACATGACACCCTGACGGACCTGTGGTGTCCGTCAGGAGGCAGGGGGGGATTCGCTTGTCAGTTTGTGATTCATGTTAAGGCGTCTCTCATTTTTATAGAGACTCACCAAAAATTTGAACCTTCTTGGTGACTGTCCCACCATTGGCTAGCCCCTTGTCTCCGTGGCGCCCAATCACTTCCCCCAGTCATCCAACCTTCAAAACCCATTTTGAAACCCTACAGACGATGGAACGGGCAGCGGAATCGTTCAGGAAACATGCAGGAAGATATACGACCAGCTAAACTACCTCTGATGCATGTGGGCAAACAACACAAGTCTGCAGAAGTTACTGCAGAATTTGAGGATGGGTTAGTTAAGACAGAAAACTGTGGTATTCCAGTGAACTTCTGTACTGCTTTCTGTTTAGGTGTAATCAGCATCAAGCTGCCATCATTGTTATCAAGAAAACTTTTCTGGACATCCAGATGACCAAAATACTCTGGTGGTTTGCAGAGCCTGGGGATTACCCAGTGTACCCAGTGGTGCCAGTTAATACGTGTAAATAATTTTGTAAATAGTATGCATTGTGTCATGTTTGTAATGCCAAATATGTAAACGTGTTATGTTATGTTGTGTGATTATTGTGTATGATGTGTGTGTTTGCGCACTCACCGTGTATGTAGGGGCTAAGAGGGCAGACCCGATGCACATTGGTGGTCATCATTGGTGTGGCATTGTTGGTGTAATACAGGCTTATTTCCTTAAAACGGCAGTAGACACTGATTAGTGGGAAGTGCCTAGTATTACTGCTACAATACATTTCTTGTCATGGGTTGATTTAGGTGTTTTTGGTTTGTTTGGATTCGGTTGGGTGGTTTGAGTTGGCCTGATGCTGTCATGTTGAACATTTTTCACTTCCAGTTTCGGGATTGATGGGAAACTTTCATTATCGTGGATATGCACAGCGTAATTATACATAACTGAATCCAGTTCATGAAAAGTAAAGAGCTTATTTGGAAACCTGGGTGACGTGGGGCCACGATGCATAGATGCACTTATAGTTTTTTGACTAATCCTTCTGTCCTGCCGTAAGGCCTCAGATGTAACTGGCAAACAAGGATTCTTTGGTGCAGTGTGCAAGATGAATTTAATTGGGCAGGGAAGCAGGAGATGTGGAATGGAGGACAGGTAGATTGTTCGGTCGTCATCCTTGTAGAAGTGTTAGTGATTTGGTTTATTATTCGTTTAATGAGGACCTGCAACTGACAGCTGATGCGAGTATGAAGGACCTTGTGTGAGCGTGCCAGAACCCTGTTGCTTTTGTACAATTTTCAATTTAATCCTCAGAATTTTACTTGTTGAGTAAATTTGCTTAATTGCTTTTTTGTGCGCAATACACCATTAAGATTTGGAGATTAAACGTGTCATTGAGTATAGGGCCCAAAAGTGAATTAGCATCTGTTATTCTCGTTATCCTACAATGACAGACTGTGATAGATTGGGGGTGGCATAAGTTGTTTAAGGAAGAATGAATCTCCAGGTATCTGGGTTGACAAGATGAGCCTATGTTTTTTTTTTTGCAAAACTCCATCTTCTATAATGCTTGTCCAATACTGGCTCACAGTGAACCCTTCCCAGAATGCACAGGGACATCCAGCAGCATGCCAGTCTAGAATTTCAGATCATTTTATACAGAGCTTAATTTGTAAAGGTGCCAGAACATGAAGAGTATATGAGAGCGGAGGGCTAACGAGCCTCAATTTAAGGCACTGAGGACATTTGTGACATTCATGACATCGTCACTCAGCTCGCTGTGCAGTGTGAGAGAATTGATGCCGGAACGCAACAAGCGGAATGGAATGTACAATGCAAGGGGTTCAGAACACATGCTCTGTATTTTTAGGAACAAATCAAAACTATTAAAAGACGTGAAATTCTGTGAAAATTGCCCTGTAAATTAAAATATATACTTATTGTATTTCTTTTTATTTTATTTTAGATTAATGTTTTTTAACCAGAGAGCTGTGAGTTACATGCAAATAGCTGTCGGAATGCAGACAGTCTAAAACAGAGAGGTTCTGGAACACGTTCCGTTAGGATCCGGCACAAAATAAGCACTGAATTTCTACCTGAAATACATGCAAAATTGTCAATATGTTGTACGATAGCAAGTAAATATGTGTGAGGACACTGCATGTAAATCAGGATGGCATCAGTGTATAAGATCATCTCATGATCCATCTGCTCTGTGTTTATAGCTCCGCCTCTTTGTCAAAAATGAGAATCGGATGATGTCGTGTGGGAAGGATAAGTGTTTATAGTAGGACTGACTCTCGCTGCCGACAACCAATAATTTACAGGCACCTGATAGGCAGCATGACATCTGAGCCAGAAATTCCAGTCCATCACCCCCAAAACCGACAGATTCATGCTTTCAGTTACTAGGTCCCACAGACACTGACACTGTGACACTGTCCAGGTTTGAACAGGCAGAGGTTTTTAAACAACAGGGCCATTCAGGAGCCAGAACAAAAAGGTATTTTTGTGTTTGTTATTTTTGTTGCCGTTTATCTAGGCCAGCTGACTTATTTGCCATTGGAACTTATCTTGCTGCCAAATATGCCTGTTCTCTGTAACACAACATGGGCCAATGAGTCAGACAGACTATTATTATAAAATAATGCTGGACAAACCAATTTTAAATGTTTGGTAACTATAACAGTTACATTTAATGCATGCTCTCAATACCCATTAGTTAATGTGGGTGAAAACTTAAATTGAACATATGATAATGTATGATTAATCTTTGTGCTGTATTTAATATTAAATATTTAAGATGTAATATTTGTTTCGCCGTGTGGGATTGTGGGATGCACTGTGACCTCACACCTCCAGGACTGGCCGTTCAGGTCTCCTCTCTGCTCTGTGTGTGAAATTTGCATTTTCGCCTTGGGTTTTGCTGCTTTCTTCCTGGTACTTTGGTTTCTCCTACGATGACAGGCAGATACATTAACTGGCGTCTCTAAATGGCCCATGTCCCCACAATGTCATAAAGATCTGTAATTTAGATGTCGTGAGGACCATGTTTGGGAAACTCAGTGTGGATGAAAGAGAGATGGATGTTTCTTTCTCAGTTCAGCACCAGAACTTATGAAACTGAAGCCTCCCAGAGCAACTGAGGGGCATCAACTTTACCCTTTACAATATTTCGTGCTGTTTGTAGACTGCTTAAAGGTATCACCAAATAGACCAACATTTTAAAAAGATTAAAATTCACATATACAGATTTTAAAATGTTATAGTATAAAAACATGCATAAAGTGCGCAAAAACAAATCGTAATACAAACTTATGCTAATAATACGTTGACATCTTAAGTGACTCAGGGACAAAATCCAACCATCCATCCATTTTCTGTAACTGCTTTTCCTGCAGGGGCACGGGGCTCCGGTGCCTGTCCCAGAAGTTAGGGGCGCAAGCTAGGGAATGACCCAGGGTGGGGCGCCGACCCATTGCAGGGAACAAAACTAAACATATAACATTAAATTATTTGGCTTTTTAGATTTTGTTCAAGGATGTAACACAATATAAAACAGACGGCATCAGCTCCACTTTCTGTTGAATTCTGAAGCCTTTCTCTCCGTTTGGATCTTGGCTTCCACCAGAACACAGTGTTTGCCAGCTATAGCCCCCATGCACTTTGAGCAAGACTCTAGCTTATTGCCATTGCATTTAACAACCTGGTGTTGCAGGATTCTGAAGTGGTTTTTGACGGCTCTGCCAGACACAGTTCATTTGACAGCCATAGGTGGAACCTCTTCTGTGAAATGTCATTACACTTCCCGGCATTTATTCCAGTTGGTTCCAGAATGCTGGAAAATACATGTACTAGCAACCTATATACAGCATTTATAAACTGTGAGAATATATCCAGAATTTTTCAATATCTGAGATAAGTGGATCACACTGTTAAAGTATGCACCACACTGAGTATTGCACTATGAACAGTACCAGTCAAACCATACCGGTTTGAACTCGCCAAACCGCTACAAAGGAGAGCGATAGTGTTGCGTCACATGACCTGGACACATGACCTACAGACAGTACAAATGGTTTTGGAAGAGTTTGAAGAGAGAATGAAGGAAAAGTGGCCAATAGAGTGCTCAGCATATATGTGGGGCCTTGTTCAGGACAGCTGGAAAAGCATCCCAGGAGGCCGCCTCTGAAACTGGCATAGACAAGGCAGTCAACCAGTCCCTGGAGCAATTTTGGTTAAGGGCTTTGCTGAAGTACCCAATGGTGGGACCCAAGGATTTGAACAAGCAGCCTTCTGAGGCCACAAGAAATTATTATTTTTTGTCTAATACTTTGCTGGTCAATGTGTAATCCATATCTGTTATTGTATTGTTTTGATGTCTTTATAATTATCCTAAAATGCAGAGGATAGTACAAATAAACCTTTCTATGGGTATGTGTGTCCAAACTTTTGACTGGTACTGTATATGGGTCCAAGCAGATGTCTGAGGTTCTTCTTGGTCTCAGATCATCATTCCCATAAAGAGACATATTTTCAGTTCAAACATCTACATAGATGATGTTTTATATATTTGCTGATTATGGAGAAAAATAACCTTGTTGAACTAATTTAGCTGCAAAATGAGAAACATTACTGGGTAAGTTTACCTAGTAAAGAGAATTTATAATAGCATAGATGACCACAATTTAGTGGTAAACAGCACTGAGTATGTATATTGCAGAGCAATGTTTCCCAAACTGATCTATCGGGAGCCCCAGACAATCCATATTTACTGTTACTGGGAGCTGGGAGGGAGCAAATAATGTGGACTGTCTGGGTGAGGAACTTTCGTGAATCATCAATTTGTTAAACAAACAAAAGTGTAGAGTAAAATACATGTTTCATTTTGACCCCTTAAAGTATTTGAAAGGCTTTCCCCGAAAATCCTGTTCAGAATAATAGGTTAGGAACTGACGGGTGACATAAGGTATCTTTGATCCAGATTTATATCCAGGAGTGACTTGCAATTTTAATAGTTAATTTGCATTGATGGCCCATCTCCTTACCACCAAATTTGTCTCTGATGCAGTGGGGTGGTATGATTCATCTTTAGTTATTCCTAAATTGTTGGCACTCAATTGTTGGTGTCTGGTCAGAATAAAAAGAGAAAAAAACTTTTTAGCCAACACTGAGAAGTTTTATGACAATGGATGGGTAATTGCTTCTCACAGTAATTCTATGGGAAGACATTTTCAATCTCTGGTGCATTGTGTTTACAGCTTGGCTTTTGGGTGTTTTCAGGAATGAACTGGCAATCTGGAAAAAACAAAAAAAATGATCGACCTTTATTTTTTTACCAGAGTGACCAAATAAAAAAGGGATTTGTCATAATCAAAATTTCTAATGAATTATCATGATTGAATGGAAGTAGAAGCACAAAGGATCCATAATGAGTCAAATTGTCAAAAGTAAAAGTGAAAATTGTGAATTTTTTCCTCTATGCAACTAATTCCAAAAGATGATGATTATAAAATATAAAATAATAATATTACTATTACTAATTAAAATATGTTCTTTCCTAGTATCCTGAAAAACTCTTTTGTTCAGTTGATATTTAGGTTTTAAAATGCTATATGCTTCTTCAGTTAATATTACCCATGTGTATATTTATTTTTAAATAAAAAACAAGGCTTTCTTGCCAAATCCATATATACAAGACATTTATAGTGTTTGGAAACCTGCGGTTCAGCACAAGACATGCAATTACAAGAATTATAAAACAATTCGATATAGTGAGTTGATTTTTAGTTTTTTTTTCTATTGATGAGCTATTGATTGTTGAAATGAGATTTACAGTACTTCTGTTCTTTGATGTCTGTCTATAGAAGACTTTACATTCCAGCCTGGGTGTCCCATTGAGGGTCCTGGCCTGGTGTCCTATAGTGCCTATTGAAAGAATGCTGTATAATCAGTGTACAAACAATATGGAGTACATGGTATTGCCCTGGATATTGACATATATTCTCCAAAGACAAACTGGCATCAGAGCTGGATTCCTCTTAGAATTCTGCCTCTGAGTTTTCTTCAGCTGATGTCACAGAGATCATTCTGTACACTACAAAAGTGTTTGGTTGATTAATATGTTGAGTTTTCTCATCGGGTCATGTTTTATTTACAGACATACGTGACAGAAATTCTCTGCCTTTTGCCTATTCTAAATCATTCTGGGCGGGTGGAATAAACAACTAAATCATAAAGTAATAAGGTAATGACTAAATTACCTGGATTCCAAGTACAGTACAAATATACTTGCCGTAAATGAGTCTCAGACTGAAGACTAATTTTGTATTGTGTGAAGTCACTATAGAAGTTTTGAATGTGAGCATATGCCAGTTAAATTAGAACAAATGGCTTGAAAAAAATGAACACTTCATTAATGTATATACAAAAATTGGTATTGCATCTTACAAGACTGAGATGTTTATGCTGTCACTCGATATAAAATAGTTATTCCTTCTTGTGTATTGTATAACTATAGTGGTATACCAAAGGCTGTTTAGGTCGTTACATTGGCACCTTACATTTCCAAACTAAATGCTGTGCCTAGTTGGCTCCTGTTTCACGGACGAGGGAGAATTTAGTATTATAAGATTATAAGATGTGGGCATGTAAGGAGAAAGGAACTGGGATAGTCGACTTCTGTTTTAATGTCATCCTGCAATGGAATGAATTTTGCAGTTCAGATCTCTTGCGAGCTTCGATAACACCCGCCGCCTTCCTGTGTTTGTAGTTTATATAATGGACTGTTTAGTTATTAGTGAAGCCTGTTTGACACCCCCTAGGTGAGCTTCACTAGGGCTACCCCCCTTCCAGTGCTAAAAAATGAAAAATTTAATATAATTTCCCTTCCTCCCATGTTGCATAGACCAGTTTCAGCCTGCTTGTATCTCTGAGATCCTTGAGATGGTTGTTGCTGATCAATTTTGCGCAATCCTGCATGAAAATAACATATACAATGTATTTCAATCAGGGTTTAGACTTTATCACTATGCTCAAACTGCACTAATTAAGGTGCTTTATGATCGATTTGTATCCTTGGACCACAGCTACATTACACTACTTGTTCTTCTAGACAAAAGTGTAGATTTCAACACCATAGATGTCTGTATT
Organism: Mormyrus proboscirostris; assembly: GCA_026779585.1. Lineage (NCBI taxonomy): Eukaryota > Metazoa > Chordata > Actinopteri > Osteoglossiformes > Mormyridae > Mormyrus > Mormyrus proboscirostris. The sequence goes on from JAODKF010000116.1 coordinate 606,033, forward strand.
TTACTACACAGGCTTGAAAGTTTGTTTGTATTACAGGTCAGCCACCTGCCTGGGGGAAATCTTACCTGACAGACTGAAAACATTTGCCAGCATCAATAATAAATCCTTATTACTCACTGAGGTAAAATACAGTGTCTCTCAAGGACCTGTCTTAGGACTGCTGTTATTTCCTTCTTACTTATTTCCGCTAGGTGAGATTATCTGCCAGCATGCTGATCACACACAGCTTTATCTGTCAATAAGATAGTCCTGATGAAATTTATCATTTTGATGAAAGAGAGGATTGTTTAAAGTCAGGGTTCCCAACCTTTTGATACCCACAGACCAGTTGAAGACGTTACAAATATTTTATGGACCAGTTGAGTTCAAGAGGGCGTGAAACCGGCTTGAAGATTCAATTCGTCGGGTCATAGGTCGGCCGGGCCTGGCCCCATTGGATCCTCTTGTGGGACCGTGGAACCGTTTCCGTCAAGACTGGCTCTGGGTCGGCCTGGAAGGGCTCGTGGTGCAGAAGGTTGCCCGCCTCACCCCCTCCTAGCCTGGGGGGGGGGGGGGGGTGTTACAGCCCCTGCCTGCCACCACCTTGCTGCTTCCCAGGGCTGAGGGAGATGACCTGTCACTATGCCTGCAGGCAATCCTGGTCTAATGGTTGGGGAGGTGCAATTGTAATCTAAAGATTACTGGGTCAATTCCCTGACCAGCAAAGTACCACTGAGGTACCTAGAGCAGGGTATTGCCCCCAAGCACTGCTCCCCAGGCACTGAATTAGCTGCCCCCTCCTCTGTCAAATATGGGTTAAACGCAGAGGACGCACTTCATTGTTGTGCACTGTCTGCTGTGTTTTGTCAAAAATGACCACTAATCACTTTCACTTACTGTAAAATGGCCAGGGGGTGCGCCAATAGATCAATCAGTCTGTGTGGATGGGAAGGGTCTTAAAAAAATAGAAATATATAGTTTATTTCTGGGAATTAACAAACCTCTCTGCAAAAGCCTCAGTGTTCTGCAGCCCGGTGGAGCACTCGTGATGAACTGGTACCAGTCCCCTAGGTGGGGGGGGGGGGGGAAATCCCTGGAATGAAGGGCACCAAGAGCTGTATGCTGAGCAATGTCTTCTTGCTAAATACAGACAGAACCACGATCTTGCTTTTTAATCAATCCAAAGGCATTAGGAATAAACTAACCTAAACCTTAATAGTACATCTATCTCTCCAACATTAACTGTGAAAATCTTTTTTCATTACTTATTCACCTTCATTCCTCTTTTGACACTCATATTAACAGCATCAGCAGAACAACCTTTTTTCGTTTGTGGATCATTTCCAAACCGGGGAGTGTCCTTGTGTGATGCTGAGAAGTTAGTACACACTTTTATAACTTCAGGATTGGATTATTGTAATGCATCACTGGTTGGATGCTCAAGAACATCCCTTCAAAACACAGCTGCCAACTAAATAAGATGTCTCTCCTCTTTACATTAGCTACCAAATAAATATTGCATAGATTATAAAATGCTCCTATTTACCTACAAAGCTTTTAATGGCTCAGCTCCCTAATACCTGAGAGACCATTTAATTGGCTACAGTCCTTCATGCCCACTTCAATAACAAGTAACAGCTTGGTATCTGTTCTCAGAGCAGAGAAATCTACAGTAGATGGCAACAAATTTTCATACATAGCCTCTCGACTGTGCAACAGCCTTCATAACACCTTTTGGGACCCGGACATACTCAGGCACAAGCTCTGTCCCATTTGTCCCACTTGGTCCACCCTTACACACTACCACACTTGGTAGGCATATTCATGCGTTTAGTGGTAGTATTCAAGGGTGTCCCGTTCCTCAAATAGGCCAAGTGCTGCATGCTTGACATATACTTTATCCACAATTTAGGAAATACTGCATGGTACTGGCCTTTGACCACAATACACTGCATCAGTGATGAATCATATTTACATGGAACACGAGGAAGTTTGATGGGTTATCAGAGCCCAAACTGCTTCCAAAGTTGTTTTCAGTGTAAGCATCAGTTGTGTAAGCTTAGGCTACAGTAAGGGACAATCCCAAACATAACCAACACAAAAGACAGCACAGCCGTAACGTGTCTCTTGTTTACCACTACAGATATCAAGTAATCTTTGTGCACTTAAAATACATTACCACAGTTTGTAGTATCTCAGTGCGCCTTAAGTGTGCTGAATGGGATGCAGCCATACTCTCCATCTTTAAATCCGGGCTAAAAGCATACTTATTTAGTGAAGCATATGACTAAAGAACACAGATCTGGGGGAACATGGCACTAGAGAACTTTATCAGACTGAGGCATTGGTGCTTGCTCTTCTCGACTCTCAAGGCTATCACGCTACCTTTCAGCTGTTCCTGTTAGCCAGCTTATGAGTCTCACCAACTGACCATGACACACATGCAGTGTATCCAGTTCACACGCTCACACCTCATGTTTCTCGAGAAATAAGGCGTCACGCCCACCAAGGTGTCCTGTTATATAGAATTAATGGACTAGGCGCCGGCATACAGAGTGGAGTTCTCTGCCCAGTTTATAGCTGTCATGAGTTATACTGAGTTAATACCTACCTACCAGCCAATCAGAAAATAGCATTTGCTGTTTCTGGGTAAATTCCAAGAGAAGTTACATGTGATCGTGCTGCCAACACCTTATTACATGGATACGCACGCAGATGGAGTGCAGACAAGGTGGGCGTGAAAAAGCAAGATCCATTGAATGCGGTAGGCAGGGCTACCAAGTCTCGCGCGTTGACCGTGAGTCACACATTTCACCCTGAATGTAATCTCACTCCAAAATTTGATGAAACTTGGAGCTTCCATCTCCTTTCTCTGCCGTTTATAGCCTGCCCTCTAACACCACCAGACACTTCGCACTCCTAATACCTGTGTTTACCTATCTGCTGCCCCACCATGGGGCTCCTGACAAAAGCCCAGATGCCCTGAATCTAGCTGCTTCAATACATCATCAACTCAAGTCAAGTTTTATTGTCATTTACACCATGTACAGTAGGTACAGGGCACAGTAAAACGAAACAATGGTTCTTCAGGACCGTGGTGTTACATTAAACACAGCTACACAGAACAACATAAAGGACATGTGTGTTCAAACACTGGCATACAGTGCAGTAAGACAAGACAACAGCATAGACGAAGACAGTGCAGTGCCGACCAGTGCACAATTCTGATATTTACAGGTGCAAAATGTAGCGGTTTGTGCAGAGAATCTACATCAATGCAGCTGAGCGACCTGCCCTCCTTGATCAAACACAGGTGAACTGTCCAGTATTTGACCAGCCTGATGGACAGAAAAACAGATAAACAGTCACTATGCACATTGATTCATTTTGAGTCTCTTTGGTCTTTAGGTTTATGTTGTATATTCTATTTTTCCAGAGTAGCGGTGCTGCTAATAGGAGGACAGGTTCCTTTCTGAGTTTCAGATTCCTCCCAGTCGCTGCTCAAGGGAGCTTTTCCCTGCCACTCTCACCCAAACATTCTCACTGGTGACTGGGCCTGGTCACCTATGACGCTGCTTTGAGACAATTCCTCTTGTGAAAGGTACTAGATAAATAAAACTGAAATTGCTCTGTGCCACACCGCAGAGGGGACGTCGACATTGTCTCTGACGGTGGTCGATGTACGTTAGTGAAATCGGCTGGCTAAGTCAGTGCCCCCTCGGAAGATGGTGCCCTAGGCAGCTTCACTGCAGCCGCCCCCCCCATCCGATGCCCAGTAAAATTGGCTGGCTAAGATGGCTACAACTCTCTATACAGAAAGCATGACATTCATTTACTACTCTGATTGTGGGAAAATAGAACTAAATTCTGCTTGGGTAAAATACTTGAAATGAAAGAGCATCCTGAGGTCAGACATCCATAGGAGTTCATGACAGGAGTAATTTTAACACCATAATTTTTTTCCTTCCTTTGAGAGCTTGTTTCAGTAACCTATTCATGGCTGAACAAAAACTAGGATGCAGATGGTATCACGTCTGATGACTGATTTTTGCTTGATGGAATTTTATATTGATGTTCCTCAGGAAAAAAAAATCTTCCATCTCTGAAAGATGAATAAATGTTACGTAACGGGAAAAGTGAAATTGCACACAGAGCAGCTGTTGAAGAAATCAAGATAATTAAAATCATCACAATGCCTTTGTCTGCCCCATTGATTTTTATAGCTGCTATTAAACTGCCAGTTTATATTTAATGGAAATAGGGGTGTCAGTTGATATTGAAGTGTAGTGGCAAAGAAGAAATTATGGAACAGGTTTGGAGATCTCAGTTGTAAGTTGTTGTCAACGGCTTTGCAAGGTCCTCATAAAATGAATGACAGAGGAATCTTCCTTACTGTACTTTCATCACCTAATCTGAGTCAACAACCCACAAAGGAATCCCTGTAATCCCTTTTTAATAAGTTGTGGTTTTGGCAAAGGAACTAATAGAATATCTCATATCACCCCATGGATTTTTAAAGATGAAACTCAACAGGAAACTCGTTATTGGAAAGGCATTCTCTCCCTAGATCTATTTTGATGTTTTTATGTAAGTCCAAAGCAAACAGGTTCACTGGCCTGTGTATCACTTGGATTAGTGTTATCGCAGTGCACACATTTTAAAATGGCAAAAATGTGCAGATGTGTGCACAAATTATGTGCAAGGAAAAAATTCACTGAATTGTTTGTGTCTATTAGTATTTAACAGGTTTGACGAAGAAAGGACAGGGGCTCTGGCCCCAGACTTTGTGTGTCTCTGTGTATTTTGTATGTCCCATATGTGGGTCTACAGGATATCTTTTGCAAATGATGAACTTTGGTGAATTGGTGTTACTAAATTGGGTATAGTGTCTGTGAATACATGCCATCCAATACCCTGGCA
>JAODKF010000116.1:611287-622021 GCA_026779585.1 Mormyrus proboscirostris
AACAGTGTGTGAGTGTGCCCTGCGATGGGCTGGCCCCCTGTCCAGGGTTGTTCCCTGCCTCGTGCCCATTGCTTCTGTGACCCAATTGGATAAAGTGGGTTGGAAAATGAATGAAAGTAAGAGTATATTACTACGTTATTTGTGCCCCCTTAAGTAAAGTGTTACCAACTTGTCTGCTTGTTTATTTATGATCAAATAATGTAAATACTCCTCAAATTAATAACATTATGAGTATAATAGTAAGCCTATGTTATTGAAAAGAAAGACTGATTTAATTCGGTACTTCAATCTGCTGCATTTTTCTTGTTACTTACCTCTGAGTATTGTTAATGCTAATTATCTATTACATCAGTGCATTTATACAAATCCCCAGAAAAGTACCAGACCCAGGTGAAACAATAATGTTCTTTAATGTTTTTTTCTTCATCTGGGAGTGTATGGTGGTGCAGTGGTTAGCACTGTTGCCTCACACCTCTAAGACCGGGGTTTGACTCTCTACCATATGTGTGGAGTTTTTCATGGTCTTCACATGTTGTTGTGGGCTTTTCTCCAGGCACTCTCACTTTCCCCCAAAGTCCAAAAACATGCTGAGGTTAACTGGCTACCAAATTGCCTGCTGGTGTGTGATTGTGCCCTGTGATGGGTTGGCGTCACATCCATGGTTGTTCCCTGCCTTGTGCCTGGAGGTCCTTCCCCCCCAAACCATAACCCTGTATAGGACAAATGGTTACAGGAAATGGGTGGATGGATAGTCTGTATTAGTTACATTGATCCTATTCAGTCAGGTAAGGAAAATAAACACTGGAATTAGATGAGAAGATATAGAGTAACTTTATGTGGTTGGAAAACAAGTATGGCTTCATGTTAAAGCTAGAAACTGGGTGGGAGCAAAAATGTGGACCATCTGTGGGTCCCGGAAGACCGGGTTGGGAAAGAGTACCCAGAGGAAACTGATGTAACAAATTTGGAACACAGAAAGAGGGACAGAACTTGGTGCCCCAACTCCAACAGTCACAATGAAACATAAGCACATGGTACCGTCAAGGTGCCCGGCACCTCACTGATGGTGTGGTGACCCGGTCATTCGTTTATATAGCGTATCAGAATCACTCTGAGATCAGAAAAACTACTCAGCTGAAGACCTGAAGACTTGTTGGAGAAAAAAGCAGGAGTATTTTAGCAGTTTGATGAGGGGTCAGTGCTGCAGGCACTGGGAATTTCTCACGGCGATGCCTCTTAGCAACCCTGCAAACTATAAAATATATAACACTGTGTAATATTGTAAAAATATTTATACAAAGCATATCTATGACACACAAATGCAAAACTCTGATTTTAACCTTTTTGATAATATTTGTCTGTCTGGTGAGCTTGTATATATTTCATATATATTCTCCTATGCTCATTTACGCATCCCTACTGAACATAAATGTCACTGTTACAATGTTGCACTGTTCAGCTTTCCTGGCTTTCCATTCACATGATTGTAGCAGTACTGCCTGTTTACTTGTTTACAATGCAGCTTCCTGACATTCAGTCCTTTTCATGGTGGTCGCCTTTGTTAAAGGAGCTAAGTGCCAAACACATGCACAGCTGTGAGAGTGAGAAGGATGTCAAGAGATCGGCCCGGCAGAAATGCGTATGAGATGTAACCGGAAGTGCATTAAGTGAAATATTTGAAACCAGACACTTTTACGAGTTTTAAAATATGAATGATGGACACTTTACGGAATCCGCTAAATCCTCACCCACAAATATCAGGCACCATTTTGATCCAAAGCAGTGAGAAAGACCAGCATGAAGGGAAACAGTGATGAAATTTTACAAAATGGAACTGAATTTGAAAATGGAACAATTGCTCAAAAAAAAAGAAAATCTGCATACACTCTGAGAAGTGTGGAACAGAAGCACAAGACATGTGAAGGTATGAACCTGGTCAATCTGTCAGGATGGCGATTGGAGCAAAGTGGCCTGACTGCATGGCCCATTATATCAATCTTGTTCTCCTGAGTTCCCGCTAAACGTCAGTCTGGAAGCAGAAGTGACAGCTGGCGGGGGGCTGGGGGGGGGAGTGATATACCGCTGCATGCTGTATGTGAACAGAGTCCCTTTGGAGTGCGGAGTTGAGGGGCAGGCGAGGGAACACAACGTGACTCTGGTAAAGTGCCACGGACAGACCAAAGAGGCCAATCAAAACAGAAAAGCGTGGGTGGGGCTGGGGGCGAGCAGAGAAGGGCTGAAGCGGAGTGATCACTCTCGGCTGCCGCTCGCGATCTTACAGCTCTGCTGGTGACTGGTACTGCATTTCATGTTAACAGGGAAGAGGAGAGTCCCTTTGCCGCCCACAGAGCACCACGCCCGTGTGTGGGCTCACGTGGTAGGAAATGGTGCATCTCTCTGTGGATCCATCCCCAGGCAACTCAGTTTACAGCTACAGCTCTCAGGAGAGATGTCTGTTGACTTATGTGTTAAATATTAAGCACAATATCATAGGAAAACCTGTGCAATGCCTCAAGCAGCAGTTTCAGGAAAAAATTATACTACTTCAGTATAGTACTTGTTATCATATAAAGTATTATAGTAATTATAGTGTCAGTAATAGTACTTTCATCATACCTATGTATTATTTTTTATGTTTATAAATTAGTTATATATAATATAATATTATATATTTCAATATAATAATCACATGATGTCTCTCTGCCTGTGATCAGCAGGGTGAACTAGAGTGATCTCGACATTCTACCCCTTGAGCAAGACCCTTAACCCATTGGTCCAGGCACTGCTTTCTCTATCAAATGTCGCTTCGGATTGAAGTATTTATGAATGTGAAATCTAAGCATTTTATAATGAATGATTATGCCACTGTCGTATATGATTACAACCGCTTTCTTTCCACATGGATTTTGACATGAAATGTAGCTTAGCGTAGCCATTCACAGATGTGGGCCTTTCATATATTTCAAAAGAAGTGTTAATAATCATACACACACACACACAAACACACACACACACACACACACACACACACATCTATGTATGTCTGTGTGTAGGGGGTATTTGCATTTGGGGACATTTTTCAGGTGGCCATTTGGATAACCTCAATTTCATAAAAATCTGTGAGTGCAGTCGAAAAACTACAAATGGCAAAAGTCTTGTATTTTGTTTGGTTACTTATGATGAAGGTTAGGGTTAGGAAGGGGTTAATGGTGTCATGATTGGGATTTCCTATAGACATCAATGGATTTAGAGAGGTATGCCAACGTGCGTGTGTGCGTGTGTGTGTACTGTATGTGTGTGCGTGTGTGCGTGCGTGTGTGTGTATGTGCGTGCGTGTGTGTGTATGTGCGTGCGTGTGTGCGTGCGTGTGCGTGCGTGTGTGTGTATGTGTGTGCGTATGTGTGTGTGCGTGTGTGTGTTTGTGTGTGCATGTGTGTGTGTGTGTATGTGTGTGCGTGCGTGTGTGTGTATGTGTGTGCATGTGTGCGTGCGTGTGTGTGTATGTGTGTGCGTGTGTGTGTGCGTGTGTGTGTATGTGTGTGTGCACATGGACAGACACCTGGCTAGACTGAGCATTGTGTTCATGAAGCTCCCTGTGCCTTTTCTGATACATCTATTATTATTATAGCATTATAATAATTTTCCGAGAATTCAGCTTAATGTGATGCTTTATTATTGCTTTTATGATCTTTCTTACTATATTAAGGTGCTATTAAAAGCATTCAATAGTCACACTGCAGCCGGCACCCTGCACTGAGTCTCCTGCCAAGGCAATGGCTCTGCTTACACACTGGCTGTCATGAAGCTGACTTTGACTAGAAGAGCAGCGCGTTTCATCAATAGAGACTGCAGACGGGTCTGATTTGCAATGCAGTGCTAATCTAATGGTCTGTGATTTTTCATCACCATTGCTGGTGGATCCTACATAAGCATTACAAACACAGGAAGGCCATTCGACTCCCGTCTCATTGTTAAATAGCTGCATTTATAAAAGCAGCTAATTATGGACACTAATTATGTAATTAAGAAAGTTTGAAATGTACAAAAATGATCAGTAATGCACAATGTTAAAGTTATTTCTTGAAATAATACCATGATGTTTCCTGTATCATTATGACTGAAGCAGAAACGTGCTCCTAACCCTCGTCACACTAACACTGGTCAGACTCCAGCGAGCGCTCTGGTATTTGTGGAAATAAAAAGGTTATGTTTCCAATTAAAGAGACGAAAAAGTTGGGAACTGTTAGAATAACACACATTTCAGGATTTTGTTTGGCTACTGGAGAAAGTAGAGATTCAGCCTACAAACCTCCACAGAGAATTACAACGTTACTCATGCTTATGAAATTAACAATTAAAAACAAAGATTTGTTATTTAAGTTTTAAGTTTTATTTGTCACCTGCTTCCAGGATTGTGATATAGGGCAATGCATAATATGAAGAGAAACAAAATAATGAGGGAAGATAAAAATAAATACTATAAATTAACAATAATAATAATAATAAAAACATTAGTAGATGCTTTTGTCGAAAGTGACGTACAAGTCAGGCATACAGCACATTATAGATGGAGCTTGTGGTTCACTTGGCATTAGTGTATCGGCTGAGCTTCCCATCAATGCCCAGCTTAGCTGCGGTTAATATAAAGGGTTAATTCATACGGTTAATATAAAGGGTGAGCAATGTCACAACTGTTGTAGTTCAAACGTAGGAATCATTCAGCTGTCATCCAAAGGGAATGATCTCTGTGATTCATCAGACACTAAGATGAGAAATGTACTAGACTAGACTGAAGTGAACAATCGCAGCTGAAAGCAGTGGCAGGAGGCAATACAATAAATGCTCTCACTATGTACATTTCTTTCGAAGTTAACAGGTGTCAATGGTCATGAGCTAGCAGGATCATATTAATAGAGACATTTGTCTGCTCACAAGCCCTCTTACCCTAGCTGATAGTGTTGTAACTTACTTGCTAAATCTCTGGTTATTTTATTGTCTTTAAAATTTATAATCCAATATAATTTGTAATCTATACACTTATGGTTATATTTGCTTATACACAGTGCTCACAGAAAGTCTTGTAATGCTTCATTCTGTAAAAGTGCTTTTATAGAATGCAGATTTATTGGTTTCATAACAAAAGTGTATTGACAAGCAATATTTAATATCTGCACAGACAGTAAGTATCATAGTTTTTTTTGACTTATTCATTCAGTTCTGTTTTTGAAATTTTGCTAGTAATTGGAACCGCTATCACTGGCTCCTAAACGGATACTAAACACAAATGTTGGTGTTTATGTTATTGCAGAGGTGTTACTAATTAAAAATCACCCAGTGATGCTTGTCAATGAACTTTTTAACTCAAAATAGCTCTTTTGGAACGATAATTTGGGTTTCAATTTATTACTACTTGAAATAAACGCTTAATCAATAAATTAGCATTATTTCACTGAATTTAGCAAGCCTGCCAAGGCTTTTTGTGCGTGCTGTATGTATGCCCAGAATTTACATTGCATTGCAGCACCATGCAGGCTTTCCAAGGGGCAGGCACTCAAAGCTTTTGACACAAACATTTAAGGGGCGCTCTGTACCTTAAAGGAAGGTGCTTTAAATAGTTTGGACAAAGGGGCAGATGCTCAGCCCCCCCCCAACCCTCCACCATCATGTGCCTATTTTTTTGCGGCCAGCTTTCAGGCAGTTTAGAGTTAAGAGTGCAACTATACTATACTGTAGGTGTCCCTTGGGATAAGAGTCCTTGACTTATGAGTTTTCATGTCTGACTGATATAATTTAATAACCTTTTACAAAAGTATGAGGGCGATTTTTTCATTTTCATGAGTGTGGGGGAATCTGCGAAGTTTGCTGCTCTTGTCCACAGTTACTGTGAAGCTGCGCTCTGGGATTCTCGTGTGTGACGTTATGATGTCATCTCACTTCATCAGGCACTTATGAGATTTCACCTCATGAGCTGACTTCCAGAAATGCACCAGGCTCACAAGTAGAGGGATGCCTGTATTTCCAGAATGGACCTAAACAGCATATGGTGATCTTGAGTATTTTAAATATGCAGGTAGATTTGCTTGCACTGATCCATTTAGATGCATAAGAACAAAAATTTATAACATACAGAACACATACTCTGTGGCCACTTTATTAGGTATCCCAGCTCTGACTGTGCCCCCTTTAGTCTGCAGAATGTCTTAGTGTTGTGCTTTCGGAGACGCCTTTCTACACACCACTGTGGTATTGAGCTGTTATTTTTCCACTTGTGGCCTCCCTGTTAGCATTAATGAGTCCACCCGTTCTCCTCTGACCTCTCTCATTAAGTATTTTCAGCCACAGAAATGCCATTGATTGGATGTTTTTTTTTTGTTTATTGCGGCATTCTCTGTAAGCTCTAGGCACCGTAGTTTGTTAAAATTTCAGGAAGGCAGCTGGAAACCACCGTATCTGGCGGCAAAAATCGCTCCAAGCTCAAAACTTGGATCACGGGTCTTAGTTATTGTAATGCTTAGGAAAACAGTATTTGGACCTCTTGACCTAGTTTGCGTGCCGCATGCATTAAGCTGCAGCCACATGATTGGCTGCTTGGAGGAGTAAGCTATTAGTGTTAACGAGCAGGTGTTTCTAATAAACTGACAAGTGAGTGTATGTCTGGGAAAATGTAACGACAGCTGACAAGACTCCTTATAGACATTATAGACACATGAAGCCCCATATGTGATCTGACATCTGAATTACAGTAAAGCATGTCACAATAGCTTGGCGGGATCTATAGTTCACAATATGAAAATGAATCATAAACTCCACGCTGCCGTCGCAAAGCTGCGTTTAACAAAATGTGACTCCGAAACCAATCACACTGGGTCAGTGCTGGAAACCCCTTTTATGCATTTCAGCAGTCTTTGGTTTGAAGTGGCCATTTTTATTTCGCTTGATACAGCATTGATGTGAATTAAGTACAGCCACAGAGATGATCCTGGGTTACTTTTGTCTAATGATGTTGGCTAAATGCGATGCAGGCCCGGAATAGACAGAAACAGCTTTGCCACACTCACTGCTGCCCTGCTGATGCTGACGTTTATGTAATTTATTTCTGCCTGTTGCAGATGCCAAAAACAAATGGCAAACACATTAACATCACCGCATCTCATCTGCGGCCCGGTGTGGAGAACCTTGTGTCTTGTTTAGTCTCCAGCATAATTGCCAGCGAGCTCTAGAACTCGGCAATAACAGCAGAGACCTTGTCCCCGAGAATGTGATTTGTGCAAAGTTATGTGGTCACTTGAGCACAGCGTACATCCTTGTATTGGGTGATTATGTTCAGGCAGGGCTGGTCAATCCTATAGGTGACACAGGCAGACACCTAGACTGACTTCCTATAGGGAAGGTTGGTAAGCATTCAGGACATATGTAAAGCTCTGTATATACATTACAAGGTCTTGTTTCAAGTGTGTTTGGTGTAATTACATTGCGCTGGGGGCTAAGGGCCTTGCTCAAGGCTCCAAAGACACAACTGTTTTGTTATAGCTGGACTTGAACCCGTGATCCTCTGATCACAGGCACAGAGGCTTTACTCACTAAGCCACACACAACCCCCTGAGGTCCATAGTTTCATACCCTCAAGGTTGTGAGTTCAATTCTGACCCCAGTTCTGTGCAAGTAACTTTCATAGGTACTCCGGTGACCTCGCACAGTCCAGAAACATCATCGGCTGTCTGTGAAATGACCCAGAGTGTGTGGCTGTGCACTAGGAAGCACCAGCATCCTGTCCAGATTGTCCCCGCTATGTCCTCCTAGGGGAGGCTCCAGACCGACTCTGGTGGGACATCATGCAGGGGCTATAGTGACGAAGGGCTCAGTGTCTCTTAAATCTTCTTATGTCTTAAAGCTTGCAATTAGTCCAGTGGATTTGTGCCACCTAATCCATTCTGTTTTCATCGGCAAGATATGTTCTTTATTAGTTTTCTCATTTGCCTTCACTAATGACTTTAATTGGTGTTGCCATGGGTCCTCGTTTATCATAGTGATACCTATTTAGCTGTCCTCTGCTATGCACGTATGAGGCTGGAATTGAGTATCTTAGTAAGTCCTAAGGTAGACTGGAGTTTTGTTATAGAATACAAAATTGTAAGATGTTCCAAGTCAGAGTGAAGCAGTTTACCTGTGCAAAGTTTGCTTATAATAGCCTAGAATGTGGAAAGGTGTAGCAACTTAGCCTTGTATGACTTCACATAATTAATGAGTACTGAGTAGTACTCATATCACCAAGCAGCAGTCTCATTAGAGATAATCTGAGAGTAATTTATCTTATTCACTCTGGTGGTCTGACAAATGCCTCCTTCATGATAGAAAAAAGCATGTGATGACAAATCAGAAAAAACAAACACAAAAAAACTTCAGGAAGAATATGAATCAACCTCCAAACTTAGCCTGATTAAGCAACAGTGGGTGTTCCTGCAGATTCCCTCAAGGCAGTCTTACACGCTGATTTATGCTGCCCCCTCTGGTGAACTTGCAGTACTGCCCTCTGTATGCTTTCTTTCTTTTCCAATTACGTCAACAGTGACATCCCACATGCAGCAACAATGATGAAAAAAAATGTTTTGAAATCCTGATACTGGTGCTGCAGTCACGCAGGCATTAACATCTTCAAGTTTATTCTGCACTTTAGAGCAATAAAAGACCCCATATACATCATTATTTCAGGCATTTTCTTTACCAAACACCTGGTGTTTTCAATTGCAAATGAGTCGTCATTTTCTAGTAAAAGTCTTTGAAAAATTCTGGGTTTTTGCTAATTTCTAAATGGAACCACCAAAGGTGATACAATAGTAACTCATAAGGCTACTGAGAATATTTAAATTTCACAGCATTTTTGCGTATTTTTCTTAAAGGCTTTCCATATGCTAAATTAATCGTATGTTTTTCTTGATTGGAAAGGCAGAAATTTGAATCCTGCTTTTATTTGGAAAAAAATTACTGTAGCGTCCCATGCCACTGACATTTGAAAACTTTATCAAGTGAAAAAAAATCATAGTGAACTTTAATATGGTAACCAGGGAGCAAACTTTACCAGACACCAGGAATCATACAAGCTAAAGCTCCATGCGATTGTCTGCTGTTGCCAAAACAAGAAGACAGCATGTTGATCTGAGGAGTTTTATTTGTTTTTAAAGTTTGAGAGTGCTGCATACATGTGAGCTGCAATCTCTAATGGCATGTCATCCTAGAATAAGAAGAGCTCTAGAAGCCAAATGTCAGACTGAACAGAACTCTTCGTGTTTTTCTGCAGAATGCATCAGCTAGGTTCACGTCCCACCTTTGACCCGCCCAAGCTAAAATTTGGCTTTCTTGCTCTAAAGGGCATTTTATTTCTGAATTGTGAACCTCTACTGTTCACCCTATTTTTAGCCTGACAGATTTTTCTCACACAATGTCATTGTGCCATTGTCCATCTTCTTACATCAGCAACTTTCCTTTCTCCATCGATGGTGCTTCACAGCAGGGGTGATGTGACCTATAAAGGACTCAGCAACATGAGTGTTCCCTGATGGCAAAGAAGTCTGGGACGTGAGTTTTCCTCAGTTGTGCTTTGCAGTAGGGATGGCATTGACAGGGCGATGTACCACCTTGCGCTTGCACAAGAGCTTTGCACATGTCCACAGTTTAACACTTTTGGTTCACTGAACCACGTGATCTTTTTCTGTATCTTTTCAGACAGGGCCAGCCTGTCCTATAGGCAGCATAGGCGACTGCCTGGGGCATTAAGGGGTGCAAAAGAGCGAGCGAAAAAAAGCCAGAAGAAATACCTCCGCTTGCATTCCATGGTATTACCGTTATTTACTTAATACTAGCTTAGTACTAGCTAGTTAGCAGCCAGACACCCTGTGCTACTGAAATATCATTTTAAATAAATGTGTTTATTTAAATGTGTTTTCTGCTGGGGGCAGTCAGCAGAATCTTGCCTAGAACAAGGCGCCAGAACAGCCTTGTTTTCAGGCACATCTCACACACATGCTTTTTCCACAGTTTCTACAAAAATGGAATTACATGAACAGTTCATACATAGATCAGTCCTTCCATCTCTGTCAAGTACCTCCATATTCCTACTAGAGACAACAATGGCTACTTTGTAATAATTTCCCTGGACCATATTGCTACAATACAAAGTACGCAAAGGGGGTGATTAGTTCATGGTACATGATTCATTGATGTCTTCAAATTACGGTGTAGTTCATAACTTAATAGAATATCAAGAAGCATTTCTGTTATTACAGCTTCATTCTCAGGGCGTGCTGGTTTGAGGCAACCAATAGTTTCACCCGATTTTATATGTGAGAAGTGCTATTTGAGGTGTTTCTTGAGATTGGAATCATGTGACAACAGGACTTGGCAGTGATGAACAGTTTTGTTCTCAGGCATCGATGGGTGCAGATGGGGGGGCAACACCAAAAGTGGTGCTTGAAAAAAAAATAATTAAACTTGGTGCTGCAGGGTCAGGAGATGTCGGTTAGGGGTCATGGGACCAGTGGGAAGGCTTTTTTCTGGCCTACTGGTGGCAAAGCGAGACACAACACACATATGTATACAACTTACTACAGTTGAGGGGCAGGTGGAGTAAATCAATATGAATCGTTCTGGTGAACTGACTCTCCTTCCCACCATGGGCTTTTGGGGGGGGGGGGGGGGGGGGGGGGGGGGGGGGGGGGGGGGGGGGGGGGGGGGGGGGGG
>JAODKF010000116.1:622121-636583 GCA_026779585.1 Mormyrus proboscirostris
GCTAATTACCCTCCCCCCACCCCCACCATAACATAGCATTACATAATTATGTGTATCCTCACAGGATATAGTATTCGATTATGTCTAGCAATTCATTAGACTATTCACTTCAAAAGCCTGTTTTTTACAGGCTGTAAGTTATTTCCTTCAGCGATTATATTGTGTTCAACCTTGACATTCTGTAGTTCTGAGAAACATGGCCTTTTATGAGGCTTCACTGAAATTACTGAGGTGCTGTTAGACCAAAGAGGAGTAGCTGTGAAGTGCAAAGTGCTGAAACTCTTAGGGGCACTGGAGTCTTTCAATGTCTGATGTGGAAGGAAGGAAGGAAGGAGAGGGAATTGGTGTGAGATGAGGCAGAGGAGCTCTGCTGTGGAGAAGAGTGGTGAGGCCCATTTCCATCCCTGTCTGGTCGGGAACAAGCTGCAGTGATCCCATTAAAATCCCAGGGTGACATTATAGGTTATGCAGCCCTCCACTGCAACAAACATGCAGTGCTGCCATCGCCACTGGAACCCATTTGTCAGTTTTCCCCTTCAAAATCCACTGTAGGAGTAGCAGACAGAACAAGGTGTGTGGGGCACTGTAGTGATGTTTGTCACCTAGATTAAGGGCATGTCAGATGATGAGTTGAACTGGGAAGCTTCTTAATGGCTGGGTAGGCCTGAACTCCAGTGGCCTGTACTACGAAGCGGGGTTACTGGCTTATCGGGGTAACTTGTCGGATTTAAAGTAGTTTGGACAAAATGTAAGTGAACAAATATGAAGTCCATTTACACTGTGGTACCTTAAATCCAACAAGTTACCCCAATAAGCCAGTAACCCCACTTCGTAGTACAGGCCACTGAAGTCTATATGGACAGGGCCTTTTTTGGAGAAGCAAAAGTATCCGCATGTACTGTGATAAGGACATAATCACTATTTACTTGGTAATTATTTTGTTATTTATACACATAATAAGGGATATAGCAACTGGAATATTCTGCATAAATTAAACGGTGGGTTTTTAATGCTTGTTAAACCAGGAACCCGCCCCCAAATGAAAGTAGACCAGAGATAGGGACCCCCCTCCACCAGTAATGCATGTAACATAGGTAAATAAACAGCACAGACCGAGATGGGGGGTTTAAGTGAGCATTAATGCATGAGAGCTGTGTCTGCGCAGAGCATTAAACAGTGTAAAATGTAGGCCTTGGAGTACATTACCCCGGTAATACCATGGTTACCACACAACTGCTTTATATGTTTGTACATAACTGCATTTTTTTCACGTTTACAAGTCTAAATGCTTTTATTAGTAGAACTACTGTCTTCCAACAATGATTACACATTTCCAGTTAGTTTCTGTTCATTTTAAATTGTGTTCTACTTTGGAAAATTTCAAGTAATGTTATTTAGAATTAGGGATTATAATTTACTCCTGGAATAGAATTTACTCCTGCGGTTATCACTATGTGGGCGACTATAGAAATTTAATCAACAATCTTCTGGCCAATAAGATTGCAGAATTCTACAGCACTGTGGTGTGTATCATATGTCTTTCTTTGGCTGGGATTTCCCATTAATATGTTTTGCAATGTGTAAGATGATTGCCAATATTGATATTTTGTTGATTTATGAAATGTTTCTGTGGACCTCTTATAAATACTCCACGGACCCTCAGAATGACCCGCCCGCATCTAAACTAATTCATAGGTCAATATAAAATGACTTAAGTTGTAATAGAGGGATGTGTGCAGTAATTACATTGACACCAGACAGAGATGTATATCTTGGATCACACCATTACGTTTGTATATAAATTGGTCATTTTAATGATTTTGCGCTTCATTCCTTCATTTATTTCTTTTATTGCTCTTTTTGGTTTTATATGAGTTTTATGTTTACATGTAACAGACACATAGAAAGACTGTTTAACAGTGTAATCTTAAGAATGAAATGTACTGGATCCTGCTAAAAAACCGTGAAATGTAAGGCATTTACAGTTTAATTGCTTTTAGAAGATCAATGTTAGATATGACGATGCCCGCTTTCACGATATAACACAATGTTACGTTTGATTCTTAGGTGACAGCGCTTAGAGATTCTCTGGTTTGTAGTGGCTGTTACCAAAGGGTCAGTACTGCTCTGTTCAGATGGTGCTTTTAAATCTTGAATAGGAATGAAGGAAAATAGCTTTTTGAATTCGCTGTCATCAGTTAATAAAGAAGACAGAACAGAAGCTGCTTGCAGGCTACATCTGACAAGTCACCCTCCATGTGCCACCCTACATTTTTTTCCATGTATTCTCCGCCTCAACTGTTTTCTTTTTCTTCACACAGAAATATGAAATAAAATATATTAAATTGTGTCCAGGGAATGTGAGAGCTATAGCACTGATGTCATGCTTTCCAGGAAAATTTGCACTTGGTATTGCACTTAAAACATGGCTCTAAAATGTACTGACTATGTGTGATACAGGCAGTGAGAAAGGCGCAGTGCTTAAAGGCGGTGCTATAAAGCCAGACTCCAGACTAAGCAACTATACATAACATCAAAGGATCCAATCAAACGTTTCTCATCTCTGATACATAACCTTTCTTCTCCAAGATTTTTTCTGCCAAGCAAAGCAGATGGGAGTAACCTTTAACTCGACTGTTGACCTTGGCATTGCTTGCAAGTGAAACCCATATGGCAAAGTGATGAGGTTCAGCATGCAAGAGGGCATTGGGGATCACTGTAGTAACAGTCCCACTGATTCAGCTGCCTCTGTCTAAAATTGTGCTATGTGCAACAATCTTAATCTGATATTGGCCCAGACAAAATCCATGCTTGTTTACCTTAATCTGTACTGGGCGCAGTTTTCTTGGCTGCTGCTTTTGTGATTTTTATTGCAATTTCTGTATCCAGTAAATGTTCATGTCATATTCAGATGCTAATTCTGTGTGCTGGAGTAAAGAAAGTTCCCTGAGTATCTGCAAGGCCAGTCAAAAGGCTCTCGATCAGATAAACAAGTAACTCATTAGCACTTTAGCATAATCATTTACTACAGTGTAGCCCAGGATACCTTCAAATATGCTGCAGCCTGCATGTAACTAAGCTGGCGTGGTATGTGGCTTAGTGGTCAGGGGCTCTGTGGCTGTGATTGGAGGGTCACTGGTTCAGATCCAGTGGTCAGCAGGATAGTTACCGTGTCATCGTGCATAAGGCCATTGACCCCTGATATAATACCCTAGGGGTGCTGGATAAATGACTGATGGGATATGTGAAAATTAATTATATGAATTCTAATCTACTTATATTTTGCAAATAACAAATAAAGCATAATTTTATTAAGTGGGCGTCTCTCAATTGCCTTCAAAAGTGCCTTTAAAGCCAGTGTGAATATTGATTTTGATGCCATCTGTCATATTTTGTTAACAGGAGACCCAGGATCAAAACCACAACCAAAGAACAACAAAATCAATGAGATTATCGGATGTCACAAAGGACGGTATAGAAAATCTCTTTGTGATTCTTTGTGAGAACAAACAAGACCCCCAAGTGACAGAGAATGAAAAATGGAATCGGGAATTCGTTTGGCACCCTAGGGAAACAGGTAAGTGAAGCGAATAAATGTGCTAAAACAGCTGTTTTGCTGACTGACAATAAATAAACAAATAAACAAAGGAAACAAACAAATAAATACATGGAGAAACCCGCAAGAGTCACACCATTGCCCCCAGACTTTATCTATCATGAAGCAAAGACTTACCTTCATACCCTGGTTACGGGTGAGTAGAGGGGCTTGTCCCCTGACCTCACCCCTCTCATGAAGCATCAGTCCTGTGTCGCACAGATGGTTTGAGTGACACTGGTAGTGCTCAGCAATACTGGACACCAGATACAAATCTGATGGATTAATAAAGAAGCGCAAAATCCTCACATAAGCAAAATAGTGTCATATTCAAGCCACTGCAAAAACTCAAATGGCACGTTGTCTTACAGTGGCTAGGATGGGTGAACTCCCTCATAAGAATTAATTCGGTTTGCCATCTATGAGGCCCCCGTGCCTTTTCGAAGGCCGGATGGGGTCGTGAGCCTTCGCGGTGGCTTCAGCAAGCACATTCCGCAGTCCAAATGACATTCAGTTCTCAGAGCACAAAAGGAAAAACGCGCGGTCAGGGAAAAAGGCTGTGCTGGAACCAGTAAATGTGCGACCACGACAAGTACTCCAAGGTACGCCAGGCGGCCGCCATCACTCCAGGTGCAATTCATAAAATTCAATGTCTGAATTATCTAGCAGTGTGGATTATGAAACAAATTGATTTTGATTTTGAGAAATTAAGCCCAAACACCCTTATTAAATGATAGGGATACAGCTAATAAGTTTGCCTATTTGTTATAACCACAGTGGATTCTGTATTATCTGACAGCATCTACTGTTTCTCAGTTTTTAATTGATTCAACTAATGAGAAAGAAAAGATTTTCATCTACTTGGCATCAGATGTAAAGCAATTAATGAAATAACAACTGTTGTTATCAAAACTGCAGCAGTAAATGACTCATAAACGAGTGATCTCACATTCCGGTATCTTCATGCATGCTTGATGCATGTTTTATTCACATGGTTATATTCCTTATAAGCATACAAATTTACTTCAATCTGAAGTGTCCATCCATCCATCCATCCATTTTCCAATCCCTTAACCTAGACAGGGTTGTGGAGGCCTGACTAAAGGCTAATATCATCCAAGCCTTTTCTGACTAGGCCCCAGTCTCCAGCACATTACCCCATATCGCTACTACATCAGCCAGTCAAAAGAAACACTAATTATTTGCATACTTTCTTTATCAATTGCTTCTGCTATGAGAGTGTTGGCGATGCAAAGCCATGAGCACCGCATGAGCTGGGATGCACCCTGGAAGGTCCAGCATCTCACACAGATCACATTCATTTGCTCACACAGACAAACCATACACTAAGGCCAATTTCATCTCCCCGTTTCGCTGCAGACGCACGCCTCCGCACGGCACGGATCGTGGGAGGAAATCGGATTAGCCAGAGGAAGCCCACGCAGACAGTGCTTGTTTTCACAGACACATTCCACTCCGCCTTCTTGCTGATTTCTGCTGCCCTTTGTGATGGGTGTCGTGCACGTGCGGGGCCAAGTCCGGCAGAACTTCCTCGCCGCTGAGATTGATTTCACTCAGTGGGGATGCACAAAAACCCCGCCAACATGTGGCTGTGACATCATCGGCCGTTGCATAACTTCAAGGCGAACCTGTGCCAAAGACTATGCTCTTCTTTGATCCAGCCTGCAAACCTGATATATCTCATGGGTTAAAAATGCATCAACGTTTGCTGAACCAATTCATTGCGTAGTATTTAGTTTACTGCTAGAATGGCAAAATATTACTGACAATGATCACAGCACAAGCACCTGGTGACTCTGGAGGGCATAAATAGTCTTTGAAGACTTCATTTTGAACTTGCTAACCTTTGCACCAAAACCTTTTGATCACTTACCCCTTTGCCTGGAGACAGATGGTCACAGATACTGCCGCTAATGGGTGAAATCAGCGTCAAATTATTGCCGTCCAAACTTTCCAAGCTGCCTATATCAGTAACTTGGATGGTACAGTATTGCTCCCACAGAAAGAATCCATTCTGACAACATGACACTCCCAATTTAACCCAATTTGAGGTTGGCTCGCCCAGTAACTCCTCCACTGAAATGAACAAGCAGTTTCTATTATATGGCTTGTATTATACTGGGTGTCCGCCACAGACTGGCAAGACAAAAGACAGGGCTGAGTCAGATTTCACAACAAAGAGTCTTTAGTTGAGTTATCAGCCTGGTCCCTTTACATGTGACTAAAACATAAATGATTAAGGTGAATTAGAGTCAGTAGTGGTTTTTGTTCCATATTTTATTGCTCAAAAGGCTTCACTACTTTACATCCCTGTGGCCAGTTTTTGGCTGTGAAACAATCTCACTGAATGTACATGTTGCATTTTCTTCTGAGACCCTAGAATTGCACTGTACTGTAGCTGGAAACAAATTATGGCTACAGGGGAAATGCTACTATTTGAGTATAATTCTGTTCTTCCTTTCTTTATTACACATAATGTATCTCATGGGGATCATGTAGAGGTGAGATCAGTGCACAGTGCTGTTGCTTTGCTGCTCTGGTTATGGGTTCAGATCTGACCATAGCTCTATGGTGTTGTTCCTGAGGCTATCCTCAGGGTGTTGTTCCTTCTTAACCCAAAACAAAAGTGTGCAGTTCAGAGGGAATTGCAACTCTAGACTCTTCAGTGTTGTTGAGCGTATCTGTCTGCCTTCTCGAACTAACTCTGGTTAACTTGAACTGGACTGCAAATGAGGTTGACGATAATGAGAAAACGAGAAGATCACATGGACTACTTTACTGCTGTAAACGAATCACTTCAAAACTAATCCAGCTATTTCTACTGCAAGCTGCCATGTTTCTTGTGTACCATAAAAAACCCACCAAAAATAAGTCAGTTTAGTACCTGAAGAGCATGTTAGCTGAGTGGTTAGCATTGTACTGCTGGTGGCTTCTGTGTGAAAGTTTGTAGGTTTCCACCAAAAATTCCACAAAATGTGCAGTTTGGTGAAGTGGCATCTGCACGATGCCCATCGTATGTGTGTACACATGTCCGGCAATAGATTGGCATCCCATCCAGGGTGTCCCCTGCTGTGTGTCCTGTGGTTTCTGCAATAGGATTAACCTTTACAGAATAAGCAGTTTAGGAAGACGGATGGAGTTACAGATGGTTTATGATGGTATATACTGGGGAAAAAACACAAAACCCCAAAGATGAGGAATATTACCCCATGACAGCACGGGAAATCACAGCAAGCAGATTTCGTCGTCATGGATATGTGGAAACTATGGTTGATAGATGTGGAATTAGCAGAGCCAGGAGCATCGCTGAGACTTTGCCCGTGTCGCCATCTGTTTGCCGAAGTCCGATGGAGGCCTATGCAGTATGAGCTGCTCAGTGCTCTGCTGCCGATATTTAAATCTGCCCCGTAGTTCTTCTTGATTTAATGATTTGCTTTTGTAAATGCCATGGAAATACATGTAATCAACGCCTTTCACTGCAAATTAATGTTCTTGTTTTTTGTGTCTGCCGGTTTTTGTTGACATTTGAGATCTAACTTAAAAAAAAAAAATCTATCAACTACAACAATCATGTATGCAAAGAGACAGAAATCATTATGGAAAATAAACATTTTGGAAAAAAAGCCATGACTTAAACTAACTACCTATTACTATTTATAATTTATCATTATTATTATTATTATTAATTAATATTGTTGCCTGAAGCACTTTTAAAGAATCAAAAACAGTGCCACATACTTGCATACAGTTAAGGGTAACAATAGTAGAAATAAATAGTGAATAAAAGCCAAAAGACTATGGAGGTGAGGAAATGCCATAATTTAGTGGCATGGAGGTCCGCAAGGTGTGAGCCAACAATGCTAATCACTGCACAGATATCACTGCACAGATATATCATTGGGCAAACACACATTTATACACAGACACACACATACTGTGTATTTATATATATCAGTGCACTGATGTATTGTGTTACTGTATTTTTTTTTAGATAAAATGCCATAATTTGATATTGGAGAAAAAAAAAACCCTTGGGGGTCCAAGGTCAGCTGCCTGCCCAGTTGCCCATTGGCATGTTAAGACTGGGCAAACCGGAAAGCAGTGTGTGTGCACTGCTCTCTTCTGACACACTGTTTGTGCGTCATCACACTGTCTGTACGTCAGCTCTCAGTTCAGTCATCTGCGAACCATTTTTCACCTCTCTGTTGACCAAAAGCTCTGCCAGTTAACACTGCGTTCAAACAGTGGCCCATTTCTAGTAGTGACCCAAAAAACACACTTGCATAGGTTGATTTATGTTTTTTACAATATGGGTATGAAACAATACATTATATTAACACAGGGGAAAAAAAACACAGTAACACAATATATCTCTGCAGTGGTTAGCACTGTTGCCTCACAGCTTGGGGTTCTGGGTTTGAGTCACTACCATGGTGTGAATGCTAAGGGTGCCCTGTGATTGGTTGGTTCCCCATCCTGGGTTATTCCCTGCCTTGCACGGGTAGCCTCCGGGGTAGGCTGTGGACCCCTGTGACAGAAATGGATAAATGGGAAATATATGAGAAAACACCATTATTTAACATGATAAAAGCTGTTCGTAAAGCTGCTTATATACCGCTTATAAGTATTGCGTCCCGGTTCTACAGTTGCTTACCGGCCTGCATAGAACACAAAGCTGGAAGAGTTGGAGTGTGTCAATATACTTAAAACTGTGTGATGGTGTCCCCAAATGCTTGTGCCCCCAGCCTCTATGCACTGACACAGTGTTTGACTGACCAGCCAGGCCTTAACAGAGCCAGATGTACCACCTTCAATCACGTGCCTGCAGAAGTTTACCACCTTTTAGCGCTGATTTGTCAAACCGCTGTTTACTCGGGCGACTCCCCAAATGCATTGTGGGCACCGTCCTGCTTTCTTCCCAGCTGATTCTCTGCTGTCAGGCCACATTAGATCAACTGAAATGTTCGCAAGGTGGGGCTGAAGCTTCTCTAAGAGCATTGAGAGGGAAAGCAGAGTGGCTCACCTTACGGCTCGTAAAACCTGCGGGATTTTCCTCAAACTTTTCTGTTATCGGACAGCTTGGGATCTGAGCATTATCCCATAGATTGTGTCTGCCATTGCATCTATTGGCATATGCTTATATCTAATGCGTTTGTTTAGTGAATAGTATGGGTACTAAGGACCTGGGCTTGCATGGCATGTTCGCTGATGGTTAGTTTGACTGCAAGAGAAACATTGTGAAGCCGTGAAGATGCATAACTGGGGACACCATTCATTGCACTACGAGGATCACTTGAAAAACAGGAGCTTGGACAGTTGGACTTGTTTACACAAAAGTACAATACATATTATAATACACAGTGATAATTTAGGTAATGAAAAATCACTTGTACAATATGGCATGATTATTTCATTCATTATCTTTCCATGTGTTTTATTTTTGCAACAGTATCTCTTTTTGTTCCCTGTCAATATCCAATATGCAATTTCCTTTCATAAACCCTCAACTGATTAGCCTCTTTTTTTTTCAGCACCACAACCAGTGTTCCCTCAACACTTACCGTGAGTGATATTTCTTCAGATGCGAGTGATTTTGTTATTGTTGTTGTTGCTGCTGCTTTTGCATCTCTCTCTGCAATAATGCACTGTCAGGAGCTGTGTGCTATTGTAAGAAGGAACATACTGGCACTGTATTTGATACTTTTTGCCAAATGAGGACATTTGCTCAACACAATAATTTTTACTTTTAGATTCATAATAATAAACAAGAATGTTATGACTCAAGAATTCAGTAGAACTCTGTATTGTTTTGTGTTAACTACTTCATTGCAGTTAGTGGGGGCGTTGTTTTTGTTTTAAGGGTTGTGAACGAAAACACTGCAGGGCCGTATATTTCCCCACCAGATAAAGTGATGCTTTCGCTTAGGGGAAATGTACAGTATTTTTATTCGTATATAATAATGCCTTGCTTGAGGCTATGCACTTTATATAGTAATCTTGTATACTTTTGGGGAAAATTGCACAGATTGAATCAAAAGTGTGAAATGTGATTTATCCAAGGGTACTTCAATTGGATCAAAGGATAAAAAAGTAATTTCTCTGAGCTACCACATCCCATACAGCAAATAACAAGTAACGTTGTGAAATAAAAACACTGTAAGACACCATAGAAATGCTGATTCAGTAGCAATACCTGAACAGAGTTAACTGTACTAATCCATCCATCTTTCAGCCTGGACACTTTCCTGGGCAGTAAAAGACATGTTGAATGGGACAACAGACCACGGCCCCCGGCACATACATTGCCACACACTATGGGCAATTTAGAGACGTCATTTATCTGAAAGTCTTCGACTGACAGAAGGACACCAGGAACACCCAGAGGAAACTCCACACACACAGAGAAAAGGCAGGATTCAAACCCTCAACCCAAGGTTACGACACGATAGTCCTGCTGAGTCACATTATAGATATAGCGGTGCTTCATAATTTTATGATCTGCTTTGAAATCATCTGCATGTAGTGATAACATTAAGGCAAAGGGTTTACGATTGGATGTTTTTATGGGCAAGTAATAAGCCAGATTAATGACAAGTAGATTGTTTGGAAGAATGGTTCATTCATGATGTTGGGATTAATGGTGTACCACATATGGCAATATGCAAATCCTATTACAAATATGATCAAATGAAAAACAGCAGTGTGCCGTATATTGAAAAAAAAAATGTTCCAGAACCTACCAAACAGCCTTTTACTGTATATATAACATTTGTTAATAACAAAATATTAAAAGAATAAGGATGGTGTAGGACGTGCGGTACATGCAGCGGAGGTTTGCATATCATATGTCAGATTTGTAGCTGAATTCTTTTGGATTGGGAAACATCCCATGTAACGCAGGGATCGGAGGGTGGAAAGGCGAGGTTTTTAAAACTATTGGGATTTAACAGATTGGGAGAGCGGAACATACATCCAAGACAGTCGTTTCAGTTTAACAAGGAGCCAGCAGGCTGGGGAAATATGAGAACACAGAAATAACAGCTTTAAATCATCAGTAATTAGTGAATGATTATAGGTGAGTGGGTGGGTCTGTCCGCTCATTCTGTTTCCATCCCTGGAAACTCCTCCAAGCAGATAAGCAGGAGGTAGATAACAGATACTGTAAGAGGAAACCACAGCTTCTGTGGTTTATCTAGGAGGAAAAATAGCTAGTAGCTCATGACGAACCAGCTGCCGGACACCCTGTGGACATCTCTCCATCCGTCTTCCATAACCGCTTATCCGGTACAGGGTCACAGTCAGCCTGGAGTGTATCCCAGAATGCACAGGGCATGAGGCATGCTACAATCCAGATGGGATGCCAGGCCATGGCAGGGCACACGCGCACTCTCCATGGACAATTTAGAGATGCCAGTTTGCCTAACTGCATGCTCTTGGATTGTGTGAGGAAACCGGAGTGCAGAGGAAGTGTATGTGATACGGAAGATGCTACATCAGAGCAGGGGTCAGGAAATGGAGGCCGCGACCCTGGAAGCGTGAGGTCACATTGCCATTCGCTAACTACCGGTTGTGGACATCTTACCCACATACCAGAGGTCATGGCTGGAAGGGAAGCTTTCGGTTAAGCTTTTTTAGGGAAACCAACAATTCACAGGTAATCAGAATTTGGTGTTGTTGTTTGTACATGATTTGTGGTTCTAGGCCTTACAGGTGATGTTCATCCTGAGAGTCGAAAACACCTGCACATGGATGGGGCAGGAGTGGGGGGGGGCAAGAAAACCATTATACTTCTCATGTTTCCCTCAACAATTGCTTTGAAAGAAATTTAATAATCATATTTCTTCAGGTTCATAAGGAACGGATGTCATTTTGTCAGGCAATGGGCAGAGCAAATCTACTGATCGATCTTCCATAGGTGAACATTTCATTCAGCCCATAAAGGCAGCGCTAAGGAAAATCCATGATAGTAATCGATGGCTGGCAGCCTTGAAGCACCCATTTCAAACCATTCACTCTACATGCCAGAGAGACACAGAATTACAGCGGAGGTGTCCCTAACATTCTCCTAGTTCTTGAGTTTTAGCCACTGAACTGAGAACAGAGCATGCCGAAGGTCACTTATTCAACTAAATATTGCATAGTTACAGTTAAAATAGAATTGCAAATAAATATATCCATGATGGACCAACCAGAAACATGTGCATGTTTTAATGGAAATAGCTTTAAATGTTTTTCCTGTCTGACCAGGCTGTGACCCTGTACTAGATACACAGTTATGGAAGACTTCAGTACCAAATGCAACAATAAAGAAATAATACAAAATGAATGATGTATATTTTACTCTTTCAGACATACATATATGCAGAGATACACATGCACGATGTTGGTATATGGTATTATTAATCTAATTTGTCTGGTTTGTACAGATAAGCTTGGTCCATATTCTCATGTTTTACTGAAAGTCCTTGGCACAGAGTCAATGGGTATGAATAGATGGTAACCAAGGGTGTAACTTTGGTTTGAACATTAGGAGGTTGAGGTCTCTACCCATTTTGCAGGAGACATGATTGAGGTTGAGCTTGAGGGGGTACAAATACTTAGTAGTTAATCAGTTATTACTGAAGTACAAATCATGAACAAATTTAATAGCTATTTGAAACAAACAAAATGCTTTATGATTTATTAATGATGAACAGACATGGGATCAGTATTTAACTTGTGTTATTTATTACTTGTTCCTTCAGTCGTTCACAAAGGTTTACAGAATTAGCAGATGCAGTAAGAAATATACTGTAGTAAAACATGTGTCACGATTCATTAATGATGAACAAACATGACATCAGTATGCAACCAAGTCTTAGTTGTGGTTAATTAATACATAAGTAATAGCATAATACTATATTATTTGTCCCCCCTCAGGTAAAGTGTTTCTGAATAAATATGTCCATGTTGTAAGTGTAACTAACTCAGCATCACCTCCCCCAGCAGCGGAGTGAGGATAATGTGGTACTAGAGCAGCGAAGGCCATAGGCAGCATCAGGCAAACAGGATAAGCTCAGCTAGTGACACATTTCCATCCTTTGATGTGACTCAAAGCTGGAAAAAAAAAAAAAACGAATCAAATTAAATTCTGGCTCAGGTATCGAGCTTCTCATTCTGTGCAGCAGCATTCACGCCAAGCTGGATGGTGAAGATCCACTGGGCCCAGAGCGCTGTTGTGGCGATGAAATTTGATAAGAAAGGGCCCATTTTGTTATTGACTATCTCACCAATTAAAACTTTAATTAGATTCATAATTAAGCACAAACCCCTCTATTATCTTGTTATTTAGGTTAAAAAAAAATCACCTCTAGACTCTAATTGAGATGTAACCTCAACACCAATGGATCTTTTACCCCCTGAGAACAGGGGGACCAAATGCTGTCTCTGAAAAGGGGGGAGGACATGGCCCCTAGCCATCTTCAGCCATCTCAGGAAGGAGAACCATCTGACAGGGGGTAATTGCATTGATTAGTTACACCTGTCCCACATGCTGCACAATGGGTATAAATCTGTCTGTCAGTCCCCCCCCCCAAACCCCCTCCAACATGTTGACACTTGTTCCCTTGTTCATTTGCTTACCCTGTTCGTCTCAGACACACAGTCTTGCTTGTGTTTGTTTGTTTCTCCCTCCTCATCTGTGAACCCAGATCCTTGTTTCTGCTTTGTGCTGGTGCAGCACCACCATCTCCCAATCTAACCCAGACACGTGTTCCTCGAGGCTATATGGGTCTGTTCACCATCTGGACTGGACACACTCCTATGGCTACATGCGTTATGCTGGGGACTCTCATTTTTTATTACATGTAAAGTGTTTATGCATATATGTATTTCGCAATATTGACTAAATGCATTAAGCCAATCGCAAGTTTTTGTTGTGATTGCCCGCCACTGGGATCAATGGAAATTATTCAACCTGCTTTATTTTCTTCTATCATTCTTATTTAAGAGGATAAGGAAAAATGCTACACTGAAATACAGAGCTACAGCCGCCAATTTCTTCCTGAATAATCACACATAATATAAGACAAGGTTTCTGTGGCAAAATGATGATGAAAGTCCTAAATGGATAAATTACAATAAAAGATAGAAATATGAATTTAGACTCATTTGGTTGATCTGGACCAAGATGGACCTGTTACTTATTCTTTGCATTAGAGGCCTTTCATGATTCCGTCCCATTCTGCGGAATTGGGATTAGCAGGTCTTCCATTTAGAGATAGACGGAGATCTTTTGTGTGCTTAATTTGTATTTCAGAGCCACATGTGCCTGTCCATGGCTTTGTCAGAGCTTTCCTGGCAACAAGAGTCACTCACAAGTTCTCAGGTTTATCCAGGAACTGTAGGATGTCTATTTGATACTTTCTCAACATATTTTCAGAAAGATTTTCAAGAGCTACAGTATGTAAGCAAAGACTAAGGACAAACACAAAGCTAAATTCTTATATCTGAACTATAATGGACTACGATGGATTGTCTTGTTATTTGAACTGGAATTCAATGTGCAGAAGCAGAGAAATTGGTAGCACTTCACTTGAGGGGCCACAAATAATATAGTATTATACCATTACTTATGTTTTAATTAAACACAAACTACGTTTTAGTTACACACTGAACTCATGGTTGTTCATCATTAATGAATTGTGACGATTGTGATGCCATGTGATATCCGATGGAGTTGGGCAAGACATACTATATTGTACATCTGAAAGTAGTTTGAATCCCATGCCTGTGCTTTTTGTGGAATTTGAATCCCATGCCTGTACTCTTTGTGGAATTTGAATCCCATGCCTGTACTCTTTGTGGA
>JAODKF010000116.1:643477-663511 GCA_026779585.1 Mormyrus proboscirostris
GAGTGGAGAGTTTTAACTGGGGGGGGGGGAGGGAAGTAGTTATTACAGGTGGGGGCCAATTTTGAGACCGATGTGTCCTCAGTTAGGCAATGTTTCTCCTGCTCATCTGGAGCACGATGGTTGAATAAAATGCAAGCAGCATTTTCTAGTGTTACATTTCAATTTGATTACAGGACACTCGCACATTTGCAAAGGTGGAATTTGGGGTCAGTCATTTACCTGAATTTACCTGCCTGCCCTTGGATCAGATGGACATGAAGAAAACTCGCTACTTCCTGAGGAACAAAGCTAGGAAGACGTTTGAAGTCTGAAGCCATGAAGCACTCAGGCAACAGTGATAATTCTGAGCATCGTCTTATAGGCAAGTGGATTTTAGCACCTGCCTCCCCCAGCTAGTCCACAGTTTTGTTCTGTCCCCACCCACATTGATTTTACTTGTTAATTCATTATAAAGCCTCTAAATACCTGGTCCAGGAATGTTGGTGGTGGACAATAAATGTGGACATTTTTGGGGAGGGGATTCAACTTCAGTTTTGAACTTAACTTCCCCAGTTTGCAAATGCACAACAAAAGCTGCAAGACTAGGGGTATTTCATGTTCTTTTTAATGACATTTTTTTTACAATGTAAGCGTGTGTCCTTCATTTTCCTAATTTTCCCATAAAGACTGAAGTAGAGAGATTGGTTGATTCTTTTGTCAGTGGAAGACTTTCAGGTCCAGCCTGCTGAGTAACAAAATGCTATTTTCTGGCAGTAGAAGACCCTTAATTCAAGCAGTATACTTTACCCTCTGTGCTATATAAATGGTAATTATTTTTGCAGTGTTGTTTTGAATGTGCACGCATTATTATTTACGCATAACTGCTTATTTACTTCATGGTCACAGTAAGCCTACAATCACAGGAATCACCAGGCGGGGTCACTCTGGGTGGGATTATCAGAGGACACAGTCTATGGGTCTAATCTCAAGCCATCACATGTGTTTGGACAGCGGAAGGAAACCTATACAAACATAGGAAGAGCGCAACAATTCCACAAACATAGTGCCAGTAATATCACCGCGGCACCGCTGAGGTGTAGTAAAAGTCTTTCATGCATCTTTTAACCGTTTCTCTTGTGCCAGATTGCGGGGGGGGGGACATAGGGCACCAGGCAGAGGAACATTCTAGATACACATATGTATCTTTGGATTGCTGGAAGAACTGGACATTCCCACATTCCATTCCATTCCATTCCATTCAATTCAATTCAATTCAATTCAATTCAATTCAATTCAATTCAATTCAATTCAATTCAATTCAAAACTTGTCCCCGAGGGACACTTAAAGACGTATTTGAAAGATGCTGTGCAAAATTGCAGTCACTCAGGTAGATAAGAACTGATAAATATGTAAGGGGAGGGATCGTTAATGGGCATGGGGGGGCTCAAGTGCAGAATGACTGACGGGTTCCAGTGCAGGGAGGCGGGGGGGAAGAGAAGTCTGTGAATAAAGGAACAAAGGTCTGGGAACAAAGGTGGCCCTCCTGCTCTGTGTCCTGCAGCCGGGACAGTGGAGCCGTCGTCCTGAGGGGAGCCACTCAAACGCTGGGAACAGAGCATGGGAGGTGTCCTGCAGAATCCTACACGCTGCTCTTAGAGTTTGCGGCTCACTCAGGGATGAAAGTGCTCTGACCGGGAGGCCGACGATCTTAGGGAAGACTTTCACTGTGTTGTGCAGGTGGGTCCTGTGCTGCAGGCTGGTGTGGTCATACCAGCAGGCGATGGAGAAACAGAGGACACTCTCAATGAAGTAGTAGTAGAAGGTTCTGAGTATGACCTTGTTGACCCCAAAGCTGTTGAGCTTCCTAAGGAGATATTGCCGCTGGTGACATCTCCTTAGAATGTCCTCGGAGCTGGAGGCAAACTTTAGGGTGCAGTGGAAGATAGTGCCCAGATATTTGTACTCCTCCACCACCTCCACTGTCTGCCCGTGGATTATGCTGACAGATCCTGTCACCAGCTCCCTCTGTTTACTGGAGAAGGTCACCACCATGTCCTTGGTCTTCTCCAAGTTTAGTTCCAGGGAGGCATTGTAACTCCACTGCACAAACTCACTCAGCATCAGCTATGCTGATGTCAGGTATACACATGGAGAACATGTAAAATCCAGTGGCTGGATTTCAATGGCTAACCGTGAAGATGTGAATCAGCAGTGCTGTCCACCATGCCGCCATGCTGCCTGTCTTCCACGCCTCCGTATCAACACAGGATTGCAATGACCCTGGAAGTGCTCTCAGGGACGACAGGGCTGGAGTGAAGCAGGGCTGGGCCTGAAACACTCAGCTATCTTATAGTTTATTTCATAATTTAAAAAAAAACAATATGCCATTTTATAATCTTTCATAATCAGGTTACATGCCGTTGTGCTTCAGGCGAGCGCAGTGAGGGCCTTAAGAACTAAGAAAATTATTCCACATGAAAGTCACGCCCCACATTTCTCACTTTCTGTAAGTTTTACAGTTCAATCATCCTGCTTTTCTTTAAAAGGAGTAGAAACAGCAGCAAACTTAACTGGCTGTTTTACTCAGTCTCAGCCTGAAAGATGCTGTTAGGGTTACTGATGATATTCAAAGGTAAACTATGAAGAATGGAGTCAGGAATCTATTTTTATAACATGGGGCTATAGAATTCTGCAGCATATCTCCATATCAGTTAAAAGAGTAAAAAACAAAACAGTTTTCATGGTGGGTTTTCATGAGTATCCTGACTGCTTTTGCTCAACAAAGCCTGAATCACATACTGCATGTGGGTGTGCGCATTTGTTCCCCAAATCATCCATTCGTATTTCAAACCTGTTCTTTTTTTGTCGCCCCAGATGCAGAACTCTCCGCTACCTGAAAATTCTCATACAACCCCCCCCCCCCCACACACACACACACATACATACACAGAAGATTTCTCCTGTCAGAACCTCAGAATAACCCTCTCAGTTGAGTCCTCTGCTCAGACCATACCTGAAGATATCTGGATTAGTAGCTCCAAACCTGAATGATAACCATGGTTCCCGAGAGTCCAGTCATCCTTTTTTTTCAATGGAATTCTTTAACCAAGGTGAATTCTTTATTTTTTTTTAAAATTAAGGTGCGAACACCAAAAACAACAAAGATCAACCAACACAATTAAAAGAATGTAAAATAAATACAATTCAGCTTATATATCCATGGATGTGTATATGAAAATAAGGGTGATATTACATACGAAATACATAAGCAAATGATTGTAAGGCAATACCTGACAAATACCCACGTACTCTCACACACTCTTACATTTTTAATCTGAAGATATTAAGAACACATGGCTCAAAGAGGAAAAGGTAATTGTTTATAATATATTGTATGCTTAATATGAGAGCAAATGTAATGGTTAACAAATAGTGTCAAAACGACTATTGATTTATAAAGCATGGCAACACGGCCGTTTTCAAAAACAAACAAACAAAAAAAATAAAGTCACACAAATTGCAGTTATAATTGGATGAACAAAACAAACCAGGCGCACTTGTGAGAGCCTGTCACTGCCTGCTCTGGCGTGTTTTTTCTGATAAGTATGTATGTACTCCATTGTATTCAGCCAATGTGATGTCTGTGTGTATACAGTATGTTTCATTATAGAAAAGTGTAGGCATATAGTTTAAGAGTTCTGTGTGGTTGGACTACTGCTGTAAAGGGACTCTGGTCATCCTTAAGCTCTGCCTTACCTGCGTACCAGGTGGATGCCACCTGAAACAGTGAACATCCCTCATTTTTATTTAAAAATAAATCAAATTAGAGTCAGATGTTAGAAATGAGCTGCAAGCGTTTGATCCACATGGATTCCTGAAGGACAAAGCGGAATCCATGGAGATGTCATGACTACTGGCCACAAAGTGCAGTGAACTGGTCCAAAAAAAAGAATTTATTTCTTTTCCTTTGATCCTGATGGCCAGTGATTACGGAAGGAGGAGCAAATCTAAAGTAATGATGTAATACAGCAGCAACCACTAAGCAAATGGAACAATGCGCATTATCGTTTTAACAGGCGCTTTGCTCACCATTGACAGCGGGAGAAAAATATGCTGAGGGCTACAGGTAAAGCAGTTAAAATAAGTTAATATTACTCATAAAAACATTTCCTTAGCCATGCAAATTGTGGTTCAAATATTGGCACAATGAATAGAATATTAACCTTTTTTGCTTCTCTTGCTTTAAATTAACGTTCAATTAGTATTTAGATTTGACTTCCTGAAATTTACTTTACATGTAATGTATTATGATGACAGTATGCTGTAATTATACGATACAACAGCATAACTGATGATAAATAGCTTTTCAGACTGCAGAGCACTTGAGTGTCAGATAATCTCAGTTGTGATACGATTGCTTCTCTTCTGAGAATTAGACTGAACCAAAGGCACTGTGACATTATCGGCAATCACGAGAGCCAATCAAATCTCAAAATAGATTAAATAAAAGTAACAATAAATGTACCAAGAGTACTTTAGAAACCTGAAAGCAACATTTTAAAGAAATCGTTCTTATTTACACCCTAAGGCTTTAAGTAACCACAGAAATCAATATGAATTAATATGTTGTACCATTTGTTGTTTAGTTTAGCATAATGAATTACTCGACATTTTATAGTGTGGACTATATTACTGACACACAATCCAGGGTCCCCCAGGTCTCATGCCCTCTGCATCCTGAGATCAGGCTCACAGGAAGCCAGGGCTGCACAATCCCGCAGGACTTTGCTGCAGCCCTAAGGGGGCGCTGTGTGGTTCAACGGGCTCGGCCTCTGCGCCTCTGCTCAGAAGGTCACCAGTTTGAGCCTGACCTCAGTTGAACATTCATGTGCCCATAGGCCCTTGAACAAGGCCCTTAACCCACAGCTCCCTACACACTGAGATGGCTGCTGCTTCACTATGATGGCTCCCCCCAAAGCTTACTTTCCCCTGTATGGGGAGCAAGATGGGGCAAAGGAAAAGGAGATAATCACATTCTTCAGTAGTATGTTGATGCCAAGTTGAGATGCTACTGAAGGGTCTGATTCTCTGCACCAGGACTGTGCCTAAGCTCTGCATGGAAAGATGGACATATGGATGGAGTGTATCACGTCTATGCTGGTTAATGATCATCTGATATCTTATAAAATCCAGGTGATTATGCCTAGAGGAATAAAGGATTTTGTCAAATATAACCCAATAATGGTAAACTTTTACACAATCAGAACTACTTCCTGATAACCTTATCCCACAAATTATTTTTATTAAAGCTTTAAATGATACCATGGGTTCTTTGGACTATAACAGAAATTAAGACAGAAAGACAGTTTTCAGACATTAAAGACCTTTAATGATTTATTTGCGACGATGAGATGCGTCAGTAGTCAAAAAGTCACCAGCTCTAGGCTCTCTTCCAGCTTGGCATCTGCTAGTGGACATTCTGCTGGAAAATAATGTCCTATGTTCTTCATCTATAGGAAATGGGGTTTCAGGGTTTAGAGTCTGTTTGTGAGCAGAAAGGCAGCCGGGCTCTTTTATGGATTCACCACTGACTGATGGGGAAAGAGATTTTATTGGTTGCTGGTAAATAGAGTTTCTCCTATATTCCCTCTAAACTTTTGTAACATATTCCATCGAATGTTATCCATGACAAGAATAATTTCTGTAATATGTTGGCTATGGGACAACCACAGTCAATCAAAATAACATTATATAGGTAAGCTTTGAATTTCACGTCATTGCGGCAAATGCACTGTGCAGTACACACAAATAAATAAAAAACAAATAAATAAAAACAGTGCTGTTGAAGAAGTGCCAAGGGAAAATTGAATCATAAAAAAACACCATACAACTGTGAGGAGGCCAAGTCCTGGAGGTCTTGTATGTGATAGTGATGATTGATCATTTAGACAGGCCAGCTTGGGCGGCATGGTGGTGCAGTGGTTAGCACTGCTGCTTTTCTCCTCTGTGACCAGGGTTCAAGTCTCCTTCTGGGTTACATGTGTGTGAAGTTTGCATGTTCTCCCTGTGTCATCATGAGGTTTCCTCCAGGTACTCTGCCCCCCCCAAGACATGCTGAGATTTGGAGTTGCTACATTGCCCATTAGTGTGTGTGTGTATGTATGAGCAACTGGTGTGTGAATGACCCCCTGTGACCCAGGAGGATAAGCAGGCTGGAAAATGGATAGACAGGCCTGTCTTAGTCCCTTAGTACAAAACTAAATAGTATTTAAATCACAGATCAGGTTGCTCATAAGAAAGAACATTAATTCTCTAATTTACCAAAATCCATCAAAACAGAGCCGGGTGGTTCAATTCTGGCTTGTATTTCATTTTTTGCAGGAAGGTACAATCCATTGAGCTGGTCTTTAATTCAGTCTCCTGGGCTGTACATAGAAGTATCCAAGGTAAAAAAATGTCAACATCCTAATGAGGGACTTCAACGATTGGAAGGAACAACACCGGGTATGAGAATGTGATGAGGCTGCATGTCCTGTGTGACATGGTTGGCAATGGAAAAATATCTGTAGGCCGCCGAACCTTGGAAAACACAGATCATCTTCGCTTTAACTTGATCAATTCACAACAAAACTAATAGACCACTTTTACATTATGAAGATGTTCTGGGGATCACTAAAGGATGCTGGAGTCAAAAAGATTCAGTTATTGGTTAGCAACATCGACGAGCTGGCAAGTACTTGGTAAACACCAGCACGAGGAAAATACCTGCCTGTAGAATGGAAAACAGCAGACACGTTACATATAAGAAAAAAAGTAGGAGAATGCAGCAGTGAACAACAGTGCAACAAGAACTGAAAGATGTGGGGTGCAGGAATCTCTGAATCCCAACAGGACTATCCAGAAGCTAACAGGGACACAAAGAAGAACATCAGAGCTGACAAGCAAAGCTACACTGACAGACGAGCCACAGAAGACAAGCAAGAAAAAAAGTAATGGAAACACAAAGAAGCTGCATGACACCAGCAAGAAACTGTCAGGAAAACACAGTCAGAAGGAAAATGATCCCATGATCTGTTGAGTGATTTCGGAATTGGGTCCTTGTTTGAAGGTCTTTAATCCTAATTGATCCAGTGACTGATGACCCTGCTACCTCAATTGTATATTACTTGGGATAAAACTATAAGCTAAGTAAAATGTAAACTAACAACAAACATGCAGATTATCATAATGTCTTGAGGAACTTTTGAACAGGTCTCAAATTCACCTGGCATCTAGCCAGTGAGATATAACTACCATAGATGGCAGCAAACTAACCAAGGGAGACAATTGGAAAGTCATCAAGAAATGGTGAAGGGACTAAACAACAGAGTGAAAATGACTCATCGAGATCCCAAAGAAAGGTGAAGCTTAACAGCTATTAGAACTACTGTAGGATAACACTTCTGTACAGGATAACCTTAAACAGAGTGAGAGCCAAAGTTCACATTCAGCTACAGGACCTGCAAACTTAAAAGACAGATCCTGTACTTGCCAAATCATTATACTGTTCATCACATATGAGCAGTCGATGGAATTGAAATCCCTGCTTTATGCCAGTTTCATTGATTATGAAAAAGCATTTGCTAATGTGGAGAGAGAGACTGTGTTTGACCCTCTTAACATCGTGGTTTGTCGGTCAACTTGTCATCATCATCAAAGATCGGCAGGATGAAATGATCTGCAAAATGGTCCATGGTAGGAAACTAGAAAATGTATTTGAAGTGAGGACTGGAATAAGACAAGGGCACCTTCACTTTCCACCTTTACTTTCTTGCTTGTAATTTACTGGATCGTGACGTCACCTATGGTACAGATGAGAAAAAAATATCCAGCGGACACTTCGGACACTGTTATACTGGACTTTGCACATGATACCGGTCTGGTATCAGTCTGATACTTATCAAGAGATGCAGGACAAGACAAATTAAGTGCCAGCTACCTCTGGGCAAATTGGTCTTAACATCCTCAAGGCAAACACAACCAGTGCGTACCCAGTACTGAAAGGTGAGAAAACAGAAGTATTACAGTCTTTGGCAGTGTCATCGACAAGCGCAGCTGCAAAGATGCTGATGTAAGGGTGACACTAAGCAAAGCAAAGCAAGAGGATCATTTCTGCAGTTATGCAATACCTGGAGCTCCAAGAATCTCTCCCTGCAAGGCAAGATCAAGTAGATTGAAACTAATGCTTCATGGACCAGAGATCTTCATTAACACCAGCGTAAGGTGGTCTTCTAGATGTCTATGTCATCAGCAACAATGACCATTGGCAAAGATCAAAGCAGTTTGCTGCAGAAAAGAATGATAAGACACTGAGGAAAGGATTCAGCATTCTGTCTGCAAGCCTAGAAACAACATCAGCACAAATGCCCTGTCCTGCGATTCTAAAGGCTACAGAAGGGGGTGACTGAGAAACAAGAGGCACAAAATCATGAGGCAGGCCTAAAAAAAGATCAAAAAAGAGAGAAGAGAGGGACGCTCCGGACTGAAATGCCTGCAGAGCCCTTGCTGGTAGCCGGTGCCCCAGATGGAGTCATAAGTGGCTGGAGCTGAATAGCTAAGCCTGGAGGCCGTGGCAAATAACACTCATTTGGGGATTTCTCTTTCACTTATGATTTTGACTTAAAATTTTTCAAAAACTATGTCCAATACTGTCAGTTTGTGCATCTTTAAGGTTTTCATGTTAATATTTTTCAATGTACATATACTGGTGATTTCAGAAAAAAAGTTAAAATGGTATGTTGATAAATGAGAAGGAAAAGAAAAATGATCAAAGTTCCACACAATGCCAAAATTGTAATTTCTGCGTCAAAATTCATTGTAGTTATTAAGCACATGGAGTCTGATATAGGGGTGTCCGATCTGCGCCGTGGCCCCCCCAGGAGAGCAGTTTGCATGTTCTCCCCATGTTGTTGCGGGGTGTCCTCTGGGAGTTCCTCGGTTGTTCTCTGCCTTGTGTCTGTAACCTCCAGGGCAGGCTCTGCCCCTCCCCCCCATTACCCTGAATAGGACAAGCAGGTACATGGATGAGTATGATATGACTCTGAAAACAGACATTTGAAAGAATAAGCACAGCTGCCCTGAAATGGACTTTTCTACAGTTGTTCACTTTCAGCCCCTCAGTCTTTTTCACTTTTTTGAAATTATGAATGAATTAAAAATAAAAATAAAGGTTATATTATTTTTAGCGTAAAGTAGGTCATAGTCATGGGTGTAGCTTCGTCCCGCTGACATTTCATTCAGCATGTGTCACAAATTTCCGTCTTGCTCTAGAGTTAAAATACTTGCACTTTTCCAGAACAAATTGTACTATTCTTAAAATAATAATAGTTAAAAAAACACAGAGTTCACTGGGTTTAGGGAATTTCTAGCAATGCTTTAAAGTCCTTGCATTCCATCTCAGCTGCTACATGTAGATGAACATGTAGAACGCCCCGTGTTTGTCATGTAGCATAAATGCTGCTCACATTTCAGTCTGAACTTGCGTGTTAATATTCGGAATACTTCCACACTGCCTTCCATCAACGCCTCTGAAATTATAATCACCAGAAGAGTGGAGCTTTTTGGAACAGGACGCGGTCAGCTTGATCTCCTATGATCCTATGATGAACCAGACAATAGGGTTACATGAATGTTACCGCATATGCAGATCACAGGAAATTATCTACAGAAAGATTAATTCTCTGTTATTACAGATAAGGAAAATCCATTTTTCAGCAGTGAAAAATTCCGGCGCCTTTCAGCAATATGTCTGTGATTGATTACGACATAATATGCCATCGACAAGCTCGTCACTGGATCCTCAGATCTGAAGACCCATCTGGATATATCTTTTTTAATTAACAGTCTGTCGCCGTCGCTCTCGCTCTTTACATTCCGGCGTGTTTGCCATCCCATAATATAACCCATTTCGGCAAACATAGGCTGGCAGTAACATTCTGCTAGTTAAAACACGGGGAGTAAAAAGGTGCCGTCATGCAGCAACATGACTCTTTTCTAACCCTTCCATCTTCTAGCCTGATTTATTTTGTTTTCCCATCTCATCGCCACCCTCCCTTCCCACAGTGTCCCCTCACAATTATCTCTCCATAGCCTGCGAGGTGATTAATGCGTTTCATTCTCTGTCTTCTCCTCTCCTCCGCCGAAGCATCAGCAAATAAAACTCGGAGGCGCCCGTGCAAATTGTCTCTCCAAAGAGCACTAAAGGAGAAGAAATACAGGCATCGAGGAAGACAATCAGGCAGAGAAATTTGGCCTTTGGAAGGGAACACATGTCACCAGGCTCACAGAGGAACACTATGGTGGTGCAGAAGCCAGCCAGTCCCCGGAGGAAGCCCACCTGCTCTAATCCACAGCTATTGCCGCTCCGGAAAACATCACCACTCATTCTTTTCGTACTTTTACTTTCACATCGGAGCTATATTATGCAAACCCTATTGCTAAAGATGAGGCCCGTTTGTGATATATATTTTGCATATATTTTGCGATATTTCTCTGTATTTCTGTATTCCATGTTCAAAGACGTAAAGTGCAGTCTGGAGATCTGTGGATCTCAGTCATCTGCACCCTGTCTGCTTTCCTTTTTCTGATTTTTGCAAAAAATTCTCGTGCTGGTTGCGGATTGTTATGTAAGTGTCAGAGGCACACCAATTGATATATGTTCCACCAAAGCACCCTTTCATTTTC
This sequence comes from Mormyrus proboscirostris, assembly GCA_026779585.1. Lineage (NCBI taxonomy): Eukaryota > Metazoa > Chordata > Actinopteri > Osteoglossiformes > Mormyridae > Mormyrus > Mormyrus proboscirostris. The sequence continues at coordinate 654,180 of JAODKF010000116.1, forward strand.
TTTTGGTTCGCTGTTTCCCCTTCTTTGCGTTATCTCACTCTGGCATTCAGTATCAAGTTTTCTGACTGTATCTTCCTGTGCTTCGCATGTATGGTCTTTGATGCACTCTTCAGGTGGCATGGGAATGGGATAAACTGCGTCTCCTCTGGGGTGTCTCCTCTCCTTTACCCTGTGCATTCTGGGACAGGCTCCAGGTTCACTAGTACTTTGTGCTGCATAAGCACTGATGAATTATGGATGGATAGATGGATGGATGGATGAATGGATGAGTGGTTGGCTGTATTTTGGGTGTATGGACTAGGGATGAAATGGTTACCAGTTTCACGGTAAATCATGGCAAAACTCCCAACGGCTAGTGTTATTGTTTCAAATTTTAATTATCATCAAATCTGTGGTTGATTATCATGCCTTGAAAAACTCACGGTAAATACTGTCCAGCATTAACCAAAGTTAGTGACAGTCTCTCAGACACGGGTGTGCAGATACAGCATTCAACAAGGATTTGTGTTGTACTGTATTAATGAAAACATGGCAGTAGGCAATATCAGCGATTCTGAGATCTTTAAGGTTAATGCACATTAGATATGGTTTTTAAATAATTACCTAAGGTATTGGCTATCTTATTATTTTTCTGCTTATTCAAACAAAAAGGTGCATGGTGCCGCTATTTTTTGTGGTTTTCAATATTGGTGAAATTATTTAAATTTGTGTATCAATCATTTTTGAACATTTTCAGCACATTTTAACAATGTCACCATAATACTGATAATTCTGATAATTTTAGTCACCATAATTGTGATATTAAATTTTCATACTATTTCATCTCTATAGTATTGATGGTAGGGAAGGGTTGACAGCTGCCTGGAGCCCCTGAAAAGGGTAGAGAGCTGACTGGGGCCCCTGAAAAGGCTAGACAGCTGACTGGGGCCCCTGAAAAGGGTAGAGAGCTGACTGGGGCCCCTGAAGAGGCTAGACAGCTGCCTGGGGCCCTGAAAAGGGTAGAGAGCTGACTGGGGCCCCTGAAAAGCATAGACAGCTACCTGTGGCCCCTGAAAAGGGTAGAGAGCTGATTGGGCCCCTGAAAAGCGTAGACAGCTGCCTGGGCCCCGTGAAAACTAGGGACCCCATGAAGACAGAATTTTCAGAAGTTACATTTAAAGATATAACATAATATGATCATTTAAATTATTTTCATTTTGCATTTTTAGCGAGTTAGACTTTGCACTAACCAGAATTCTCTTTACACTGGAGTTTAACTGGTTGTTTCACTGCCAAGCGAACTGGCAGAAAGTAGCCTAACAAGAGGAAAATGGTACAAAAATACAAGACTAACATTAGACCTCCCTTGTCTAATACTCTCGCTAGAGTGGTAGGCAACTTGTGAACAGATGTGGAGAGAACACAACTGAATCATAAAGTTACATTTATAAAGTGCTCTTCAAGACACCCAAAGTGCTTTACAGAACCAATGGGAAGCCACTTCACCCACCACCACTGTATAGCCCCTACCTAGATGATGCGATGGCAGCTATTCTGCACCAGTACGCTCACCACACAGTAGCTAAGGTGGTTAAGGGGCATGAGAGAATTTGCCAGTTAGATATATTGGGATGATTAGGGGGCCAGATTTGATAGGGGCACAGTGAGCAATTTTAACAAGAACATCAGGGTATCACCCTTACACTTTTGAAAGATGCCCAGGGATCTTTTATGACCTCAGAGAATCAGGGCCTCAATTTCATATCTGATCTGAAGGATTTATACAGCACAGTGTCACCATCACTGCACTGGGGCATTAGGATCCACATTGACCACAGGAGGGGCTAACCTGCTGGCCACAGTATCTCCATCACTGCACTGGGGCATTAGGATCCACATTGACCACAGGAGGGGCTAACCTGCTGGCCACAGTGTCTCCATCACTGCACTGGGGCATTAGGATCCACATTGACCACAGGAGGGGCTAACCTGCTGGCCATAGTGTCTCCATCACTGCACTGGGGCATTAGGATCCACATTGACCACAGGAGGGGCTAACCTGCTGGCCACAGTATCTCCATCACTGCACTGGGGCATTGGGATCCATACAAACCTGAAAATTCTTCATATATATCAGATATTTTGCAGCCCAGATAATTCACAAGGCCTATTTTTTCATACTTTTACTTTTTTACTTTTGTAATTATAGGGAATGATAGTATTACTATGTTTATTGCATTAAACAAACCCTGTTCAATCGTTTTTTAAGCACTGCACTGTGATTATTACCAGAACAGATTTCCAGCGGAGTTAAACAATGGTAACTGAAGCAACAGCTTCTTAGTTCCACAACAGCAGATTTTGATCGATAATGGCGACAATTTTTGGGTCTGTATTTTGCAACTTTTGTTGTTCCACCCAAATCATGGTGTTAAGCAGCTACTGTTACTGCAGCAGTGATAACAAAAATATTGGCATAATATTTTATAATAATGTGGTGTGACAATGTATTAAAATCTCAGGGCTGAAGAGGAAGGAACAGGTGCACACATTTGTATTATATATACTGTAGATCAGCTATATATAGCATCAGGTAGGTTTTGCTCAGTCAAGATTTTATTAATTTCAAATGTGCCATACCTGTTTCGGCTGATAAAAATTTAAAAACACAATTATGTACAGATTCTGCTATACTCTATTTAACAAAGGCTGATAATGAAACTTAAAGTACCAAGGAGACCTTCAACCATTGTTTAATTATGCCCTGTGGAAATGTTTATTGATCCCCCAACACATTTATCAATCTCCCGTCAAAAAGACCATCAGCTGGCTCACAGATATTATTAGAATATCAATCACTGGTGCGGTAATGTCCCAATGTAATTTATTTTTCGTCTTTAGTTTCCCCATGATACACAGGTTATTGATCACTTTCAGGAAATAAGCCTTAATGAAGACAATGGTTTAACTGTAAGTGCACTCAAGTGGTCTGCATTTTGGGACCGTATTAACTGATGTTTATTTTATGCAAACATATATTGCAGGCAATTAATTTTTTCCATCATCTCATATTTTAACTGATTATCCAGGTCAAAGTTGCGGGGTATTTAGAGATGCGAACTAGAGTATCGACTGTGTTCCACCAAACAAAATTTAGTCCAGTCAAGTTGAGGTACATGAAAAATGTATCTCCTGCTTTTATATACTGTACTAGGTGATGGGTGTGGATTCGTTAATGTGTTGCTGGAGTAGTCATGGAGAATGTGTGAGATTTAGCAGTGGACATGCTTGCCATCAGTTGGGCAAAAGGAGGCAGGTAAAGCCGGGTGACTTGGTAATTTGTTCACCTGTGCTACTCACCTACTGTATAGCTGCAAAAAATGTTGTTTTCCCTCTCAGCCAAGATCACATTCCACATTCTGCAGACCTGGTGCCTTATTTCCTTCTACTTGCTTTAAAAACTTGCTTTTCTGACCACAGCTTGCAGTGACGTTGTGAAAGCTTAACTACACAATAATGTTATTGTGACGAATACTTGAACATACTGCAAATAGTGTTAGGTTGTTGTAGGTAACTTCACCTTCACTATTTTAAAGCTGTAAATTCCGGCCAAGAGACCCTCCCTCTTCCAGACTAGATGCTTATTATTATGTTCAGTTTTGCATTGCAGTTTTTAATTGTAATTTTGCAAACATCCAGCAAATGACACAGGATGGGCAAACGATATTTGGTCAGAGTACCTGCCAGTAACTGGAGTTTGTATCAGAAGTTAATATAAAATTAACTTATAGAACCATAAATCCTACAGTTCATTCACTCCACTACCTATTGATCTAATATGGTTTCCATTTGTGTTGGTAACCAGGATCACGTGACACCAGGCTGGGCAGTGAATGATGTTTTTATAAGGGAATTATTGTTGTTGTCAGGGTGATGGCTATTGGGCAGTGGCGAGCCTGCCGCCTGACAGCCCACAACAAACAAAGGAAGAAAAGTATAGAACTTTTATGTTAGAACCATGGTACTAAGGGCCCAAAGAAACAGAATGTGCCGGATTATGAATTTTTCAGGGAGAATGGGCAGGTGCATCCAAGCTGATGGGTGGGCAAAACACAAAAAATCTATTACTGAATTCTGCTACCTAAGATAACCATACAGTAGATGCTCCCCAAGCCCATTACAGCCATTATGTGAACTGAATGCATTCCTAGCCCATGTATTTAACATAGACAAAATCATGCATTTAAAATCCTTGACATTTATAATTCTGATTGTGACCTGTTAGGTGGTTGTACAATGGATAAAGTGCCAATGAATGGTTTATAAGAGGTTTGTAGGGATTGTGTTCCTCAAAAAACTGTTGTAGCTGTCATGTGAGAGATGTTTTCCCTGCACTCCACAATTCATTTCTGCCTGGACAGACTTTGATCGATCTATAAGTAGTCAGTTTATGATCAAGATTAAATAATACTATTGATCCATTTTCTATAGCTAGTACAGTTTTGTGAGCCTGCATCGGTAACAAAGGTACAGACCTGGTACAGTGCTATTCCCTAAGGTACAAAGAACATTAATGTACCCCCAATGGTACAAAAATGCTCCACAGCATCCATTTCTGTACCTTAAACGGTACATTTACATACAGCTAGGGTACAGTTGGCAGGCCCTTGAGGGTACAGCCCCAGTTACAAGTAATTGTACCTGTAATGGTATAACTCGGTACTTTTTTTCTGACGACGTGGAGCCTAAGAATCCCACGTCAGAGGGTACCATGGATAGGATGTCAGTCATCACCGCGTGCACAATGTCAGTAACTCACTACCAGCAGATCAGAGACGCCAATGCTTATAGCTACAGGTTTCTGAACTGGAGCACCCGGGGGAGAGCTGTATGGTCACAGCGAGACCAAGCAAATGCCATTCAAAAGTGCGCGAGAGTCTTAGCCTCAAACTTTAGTAAGACTGATGAAATGAAATCCGTGCTTTTTCGAAAGAACGTTCACTGATGTTGACGACGCGCAAACGCAGAAAGGATCGCTAACATTTATGGAAGGTGGAGCAAGACGATCATCTATGAAATCTTGTGCGTGGAGTTTGCGTGTTCGCCATGTTGTGTGGATTTTTTCTGGGTACTCTCACCCCTAGGTAAAGGTTCTGCAGAAGGTGTGTGCATATATGTATCTATCCATACATAGATACATAGATGTTTATGTACCAATTAAGGATTTATGAGTAACACTTTACTTTAAATGGCACAAATACCTAGTAGTAACTCAGTTACCACTGAAGTACAAATCATGAACAAATAGTGCTGGGGAAGATACATTATGGACTCTAATGGATTAAGTTTGTGAGTAACTTCCCCCGCACTGTGAACAAATTTAGTTGTGCTTGAGATAAAAGACGGTCATGATTCATAAATGATGAACAAACACAAGATCAGTATTGTGTTATTCATTACTTGTTCCTTCTGTAGTTCCTTAGTAATTCCTTCAGTAGTTCATAAAGGTTTACAGAATCAACAGATGTAATAACAAATATGTAACTGATTGGGATGAAAGAGGCATCATGATTCATTAATGATGAATGAACACGAGATCAATATGTAACAGTGTGTGGTTGATTAATACATAAGTAATAGCATAATATTACATTATGTGTGCCCCCTCAAGTAAAGTGTTCCTGATTATATGCCAAAAAAGTTAACCATATTCTTAAGGCTATCCAGGACTGACAATTAATCTAAGTCATATTTTCCTTTGGACCTCAATCACAGGCTGTTGTACTGCAGCTGATGAGACATTGTTTAAACTTTGGCCGCATCAGCTTGATAAAAGTAGATAAAAAAAATCGCATCCTAAGTGCATGAAGGTTCACAAAGCCATTTAATCATGAAGGAGCATCTCAATTATGTTCCTGAATGACTTATCACTTTAATTTGCTTGAATTCAACTCTTGGCCACAGTGGGCAGCAGGCAAGGCATTCTGGGTCACAGTTTCACTTCATCAGTATGTTTTTGTTTGTACTTTGTGAATGAGGATATGGGTCTTTTTCACTGCTGCGCGCCATGGCCCAGGGGGAGCACTGAAAGCCAGCTCAGCTGATGATCTAAACCGCTCGCTCATTGCGTGCATTGACTCAAGACCGTTTCATCCTGCTGCTCGTGTGGGCCAGACCATAAGCAGAACCACATGGCACAAAACAGGTGTCATGTGTATCTCAGTGGCTATAGGAGATTTAATCACTGCTTTACAGTGAAAATCCAACACAGCATATTGTTTGTGTTTTAAAATTGCTAATGTGAACGGCCAATGTGAAGAAAGATCAGCTTTAATGTCAACTGCAGTCAATTAAGAAACATGTACTAAAAAATACAAAAATTGAAGTTCAATTCAAATAATTTATACAGGTGTATATAACTCTATGCCATAGGCATTCAAACTCATGTGAAGATATTCTGTGAATGGAATATATAGGGACAATACAGTGATTTGAAATATTTTGCCATTAATGCATTTGCAGGACCGAAACAGTGAAAAGATTGTGGAATCAAAAGATTCATATTTGGAAAACAAAGTAATCTTTATTGATGACAGTTGGTGTCCTGTGTTTCTTGGCAATGAAATCATATAGTTGTAACAATTTCATTGCATTAATAAACAGGTGTTCGCAAAACTTGCAACATAAGACTTTTCTCACATCTCACATCTTGCTTTCATAAACACTACCTGAACATTCATAACTGTATGACACCTTCTAAGGGGGGACCTAAGACCCATAGAAAGATTTCATAAGGTATGCTTTACACCTTTTTACCAAACCTTTTCTCTTCATTTTTCCCTGAATTATTCTGGGCTTTTTGATTCCCAATAATAAAAATTGCCTGCCAAGCATTATTTGACCCATCACTTTTAAGAAAAAATGTGATTGACATACTGAATTATGTTGGAAGAGAGTTAAATAAACTTTACTTGTGTGTCTGTTTACTCTCTTGCTTTGGTCCTTCAAGGCCCCACTTAATAGAAAATACAAGTGACAGATCCTGGTATATAGAGTTTGACAGCAGAAGATTGATAATTCCATCCACTTCTTATGGGCAAATGTCCTCCAGGCTGCTTTCTAACACCTTTTCTTGAGATTCTGGAAAACAGATTCTTGGTAGCATGACGATTTGTTTGACCATGTTGAACATCACAAAACTGTTATGTCTTGGTACAATGGGTTGAGGATGTCGCCCATAAACCCTATATATATGTCTGTGTATATATGTCTGTGTATATTATGTGTGTATATTATGTTTGATATATATGGAATGAAACCCGGAATATATGGAATGAATACATATATATATATATAGTGTGTGTGTGTGTGTGTGTGTGTACAAAATTTCATTTGTATTCTTTAAATTTCATTTCTTGGTTATCAAAGATGAGGAAAACATGGCATCTCAATCCAAGATTGCTGTATGTCATTACAAACTAGTGGAAATTGTTCACTTCCAATTTCACAAATTAATAGTAGTTCCTGCCACAAAACCAGACAGACCTTCAAATTTCAAACCTAAGGCAGCTACAAGGGTCTTGTGTTACTGAACTTTTCATAAGTCTGCTTGTTACTGAACTGTTGGCTTGCTGTGCTTCTGATTGACTTCTGAATGCTTACAGGTCTCCTGACCCTGTCTTCCCCAAGTGGTTTGGAGTGGATATTCCTCCTTCTTGGATCTAAGAACTATTTCAACAACAATACTGATAATCCCAAGCTGTCATTGTTAGCCTGTAATAAGATACTGGTAGCCTTTAGGTTTCTTTGCGCAATAACAGTACAAGATCTGACGCGGCAGTTTCTGGAAACATAACTTTAGCAAACATTTGTACTCAAATAGCATCACCTTCTTTTAATGAATGCATTGCGTGTCTCGCATTATTTCTAAAAAATAGGCTTGAAATTTTATTTCCATGTTCAGCGCTGTCTCTGCAAAATAGATGCTGTTTCATTCATTATTAATAAAGATCTGAGCATAGAAACTTTTCACAGCTACTTTACATCTGTGTAAAGCAGATATAGGTTGGGATAAAGGTAGAGTAAAATGGCAATATTCTTAGAGAAATTCACGTATGAGGAGACAATTACGGTGAAAGGCATTAGGTATAAATGTGCGTACTTACCACACAAATCATTAAAGCTTCAACACACTTATAATTCCACAGTGCCTCTGTACACAAAGAGAGCTGCTATTGACTGGGGAAGAAAAAAAAATCCTGCCTGACCCTAGAGGGACCTGCCATTCTGAGATAAATAATCATTGTAATCACAGTGTTACTGAGTGTTATACTGTGATTATTATCCAATACAACATAATCAAATCCTACATTCTTTCTTTGATTGATTTTGAGGAGTTGTTTTCAATAATGGATATCCTTAAGGAAAAGCTGAGATGAGACTAGGATGAAGTTGAGATTAAAGGTTTGGGCTTGTAGCTCAGTTATGTACTATCAGTAAATTATTCAAGTTTATGGTGGATGGTGTGCAACACACACAGTGAGGAGGAAACACACTTATGAGTGCTAGGTGGCCAATCAGTAAAACGCTAAAGTTCATAATGGCGTCTTCACTTAAATGAAGAACCATGTCTATAAATACTACAAGGCCATAAATCGTTCAGATTACCTGTCTGTTCGCTGTTGGGATTTATCTCTTAAAGAAAAGTGGGTTCAAAGCAGACGTAACAGTTCTCTGCGTAAACATCATTACTGTGGCGTGACGGGGATTGAAGTTTCCAGTGGTCCGCTTTAATTTCCTAAGCCATACACCTAAAGCGAGATGATTGTACATGGAGGCTACAGGAGTGTCAGCCTCTCCAGACAGAGGGAGCTGTGGCAGGAAATGGCCACTGTGGCGGACGGGAGCGCAGTAATAGTATGGCTGACGGTGCATAGAGTTTATTAGCTGTTCATGAGTAACTAAAATAAGTCTGAATGTATTGGCCAGAAGATTCTAAAGATGAATAAACTTTTTGCGGATGGCGAATTAAAAATATAAAATAATAATATAAAAATAAAATATAAAAATAATAAATTGAATAATAATAAGTGATCGACATCATAAACGTTTTATGAATGGCTGTTTTCATTGCTTATGGTTATTTGACTGAGCTGAAAGTGGGATTCAACAGGCCATCCCATAACCTAAGAAAAAGAATGCACTGCAATTAAGGCTATTCCAATTATCCATTCATCCATCCATCCATTAGCTTCCGCTTATCCAAGGTCGGGTCACGGGGCAGCAGTCTCAGCAGGGAAACCCAGACTTCCCTCTCCCCGGCCACTTCCTCCAGCTCCTCTGGGGGGATCCCG
>JAODKF010000116.1:672580-683205 GCA_026779585.1 Mormyrus proboscirostris
GGTTTGGGGGGGGGGGGGGGGGGGGGGGGGGGGGGGGGGGTAGTGATTAATTTCTGTGTCCTGCATTCTGCTCCCTATAATATAATATAAACATTTAAATTGCCAGGTAAACAATCAGTATTTTAATGTTAAAATCTATTTTCAAAATGAAACTTTCAGATAGAAAGGATCAATATTTAAGTACCAATCTGTGTGTCCTTAGTGGACGCCCTCATTCAAAATGCGTAAATGAAAAGGTTGTTGCGGTTCAAAGAACACACAATCATTTCCAAGAGTAGGAATAAGGAATCGCATGTCTTCCGCACACTTTGCCGATGTCATGTGGAATGAAGCCGCAAAGAGTTCAGGTGTCACTAGCATGATGACATGAGTGTTAATTTACTTTATCTATTGGTTTAGAAACAATTTCCAGCTTAAATTGATTCCCAATCTCTGTAATACTGTTAACACTGTTTCTTGTTACTTTCTATGAATGCTGTAAGGATCTATGAACATATTCACAATTTTAACATTGTAATGCATTCATAAAGCACTATAAACATGGCTATAAACATTTATAAAAAGACATAACACATTATAATGCATTATGAATGCTTTAAGAAGCTCTCATCTATAATGCACTATAGGTACCCTCACAATGTAGTAGCAGTCATAAGCTCATGTTTCTCTGCATCTGCATTATATTCCTTACACATGCCCAGGATGCACAGGGTTAAGCCTACTGAGTCTCTCGCCCAAAGATATTTGGAGCACCAGTAAACAACAACATTTTACACCATGTGACAATAAAGAATAGAATAGAATCTTTATTGTCATTGTAGCAATGAAACATTGTACAACGAAATTAAAGTACAATTCTCCAGTGCAAAATAAAAACACTGGCACTCTGAAAGAGCCTGAACGCTACTTTCATACAAACAAACAGTTACAAACAAACAAAAATAACAAGTTGAAGTAGTGGTGCAATTACTACTTAAATTACCGATCCATATTGCTTTAAAAAGCACAAACAACATAAATTATACAATTAGGCGCAGTATTTACTATTTACTATTATTTACTAGTATTTACTATATACTATTTAAATATTACTTTTATTTGGTACTTTCACATTGACATGAGACAGTGACACAAGCTGCCAGTGTTGTTGCTTGGCTACAATTTGCTGTGCACCAAGCACTTTAAGGGAAGACCAGCAGGCAGCCCAGGGTGTCCCAACGGTGGGGTTTGTCACTGAATCTGAATTAGTGGGGATTTATAGCATTACCTTGCATAGACTCTGCCACGGGGGTTCCTTAAATCATTCTGGCACGCGGCAATAAAAAATGTCACCCGGCAGATTTAAATGCTTTTGCTATGAACTTTTCTTTTCTCTTCCTGAGCCTGAAGGTTGACATTTAGAAAGAATGAGAGCCCTCGAAGGAATGACCATAATCATCTTTGGTTGTATCTTTGGTGATATTACACATTTGTCGGCTTCACTCAGCCTGGAGTGCATCCAAACCAGCTGATGTTATGAACGAGGGCACGTCGTAGTAAACCCCCTTTTAAAGATGCACTCTAACAGCAAGCCACTGCTTGTTATTATTAAATCTCATTTTAAATTCTTCAGCTGTCAGTGTGTAAGCTTATGTTCTTTTCTGTCGTTGCTGTTGTTCTCATAAAACCCATGTGAGAAAGCCACGGTCATAAAAATGGAAAAAAATACTACGTTTCATAAAGTACAGGGCGGTCTGAGCCAGGCATCATTCAGCCTTTTTTCTGAGTACTGTTGTTCTTCCATATGAGTCTGGAGACTATTAAAGGTCAGCCAACAAACAGAGATGCCTTAAAATCAATTTTTGTTTCTGTTTTTAGTAAATCACACCTACCTTATTAATACAATAAGCGGTACATCAAAAAATGTTTACTGCGCCTAATTGTATAATTTATGTTGGTTGTGCTTTTTAAAACAATATGGATTGGTAATTTTTTTCCATATTGTGAAACCTAAGGAAGTGTTATACTATTTATATACACTAGCACGCCTTAGGCTCTGGACCCCTGAATTACAATTGAGTGATTAATTACAATTGAGCGATCAATTACAATTAAGCGGTTACAGAAAACAGGTGGATGGGTGAGTATTAGCAGATCTTTATACTGAACGCTTTTTGGATTAAGATATTGTGGCCAATCCAGATGATTTATGATTACAAGAATATAGTTTACAGTTTTAAGATACTGAGATAAACTAAGAAACAGGATTGTTATTGGTAACTAAAGATAAAATTTTCAGAAAATGAAAGTGATTACGAAGGTTCAAACAAGGAGACTTAATGAATGCAAGCATGTCCAATCACGTTGGTCCAGGTTTTATACAAGGACTAATTCCAACCCACTTCTTTACCGTTACAGCTATTCGGTTCACCCACCTCCTCCCCTCCACCTCCTTCAGCTCCCCGTCCTGGTCCGGAGTTTATCCTTCGCCTCCTGCCTGGTCGCCCAGCCAGATTTGTCAGCTGCAGAGTTGAGAGAACCGACGACTAAGAGACGGGCTTCGCCAAATCACTCTTCACATACTCTATGTTTATATTTATTAATTGCGATCCTGTTATGGCTGCTATGTCCACATCTATGCATACCTGGTCCTTTACGCACGTATTGCACATATTTAACTTGCCTCATTTGCACAACATAACTTACTTACCCTGTATAAATGCACATTCAATCACATTCAGATATTTATATGTATATAGGTGTAGTGTAAAAATGATTGCCTCTCTCACCCTCATTGTGATCTGTCTTGTGTGTTGTTTGTGTTTCATGGTCTTGGAGAACGATATTTCATCTCACTGTGTACTTTACTGTGTATTGTTTGGAATGACAATAAAGCTATACTTACTTACTACGTTGAGGTCTCCTTGGTTAAAACGAAATAAAATAAGATAGGAAAATAAAATCTTCAATTAAAATGAAAACTATTGTTGCTTATGAGACTAACTGAAATAAAAAAAAAAATGAAACATTAAATTATTTCCATCACTGTTATAATATTTTTTAGCTAAAGTAATGTAATAATTTGTTTCCTCCTTCATGGACGTGATTCTAGGAAGTGTAATCTACCCATTGCACATTATACGGATAGTGTATTGCCTTTAGATGGTGCCACTCTTTGGGCCTCTTTTGTGCAATGCTCTTGAACCATGAAACAGCCAATGGCACTGCTCTGCAACATTCTGCAACTGGTACTGTATCTATGTCCTACAACTTTCAGTCTATTCCTAGAAATCTAACTAAAACAAACTAAAATACATAAAACTAAACAGAAATATATCTTTATAATAAAAACTAATAGAAACAAATAAAACTACATTGAAATTGAAGTAAAACTATACTGAATTTCAAATTAAAATTGAACATAATATAAATATAAGAACTAAATTAAAAACAAATCAAAGCTATAATAAGACTGCTAAGAAGTGGCCAACAAATTTTCAAAACATTTTTAAAAGCCTAGCATGGTTTTATCGTCAGTGTTGGGAGGTTTGCCTTTTAATTTTGTGCCAAAGTCATTTACTGTATCTGAGTCTTACGCAGGACTTTGGACCCATGAAGTCCTGGTTTTCATTTTGCTGACATGCCCATCTATTATTTAGGATTTGTAGATTTGCAGGATGGAGGTGTAACACAATGTTAAAGAACTGGACAGGCACATAAGATAAGTAAGAGCCAAAGTCAAGGGCATAAGACTTTATTAACAGGCTTCAGTCTTCAAAAGAAACAAACTCTTGAATCTTAAAGGCAAAGAGACACAGAAGATACAGTCCTGCACCTTAAATACTTACAGTGGAGACCTTCAGCTCTAGCTCTTGGAATTCCCTCCATCAGATTCTACCATTAAAGCCCTATTTATCTGTAACAGTATCACTAGTTCAATCGGGAATAACCAGGCTTCATTAAATGGGGAATTTGTTGCCAAAGGGCGGGCGATTAATTGCCATGGTAATGCTCAATCACCAAATCTCAAGCCCACAGCTGTTCTACTTTCTTATGGCTCACACTAAACATGTACAAGTTTGAGATAATAATACTTAGTAACTGCTCAGACGTTGCATGCTGTATATATTTTGTGTGTATGTGTTACTGCAATGGGCTACAAGAGTTACATTGACATTTGTTGATGAAACAGACAGCCACCTATCCATTTTCCAAAAAAGCCCCCTTTAATGTGCCAGATGAACATGTCATGTAATAAATGTCACCTCTTTTGATTTCATTTTTTTTCCAGACTGACATGCACATCAGGTTCTGTTCTATACTGTACATGGTTAATTTGTTTAATCAAAACACTCTGCTTCTTCTAATAACATCGCAAAGAACATAACTAGCATTTGGATACTAATGAGTAGCAGAGTACTGTGGATGGCATGTTGTTTTATGTAGTTGTTATATTGTGTCATAATTACTATGTACAATATGTCACTGTAAAAGCAACAATTATATGTAGAGGTGTGTAAAGACAGGCCGGCATGGCGGCACAGTGGTTAGCTCTGCTGACTCACCCCTCTGGGACCAGGGTCTATGTCCCCAGCCTGGCTCTGGGTCTGTGAAGCTTCCATGTCATCCCTGTGCCGCTTTCGCCTCCTGTCCGAAAAAAAACTGCGAAAGTGAATTGTAGTTGCTGAATAGTGTGTGAGTGTGCCGTGTGATATGTTGGTGCCCCATCCTGGGTGAGTCCCCGCTTGGATCCTGTAGCTTCTGGGACGGGCTCTGGACCCCCTGTGACCCTGAATAGGAACATTGGGTATGGAAAATGGACTGGTAGCAAGAGAAAAGCCCTGTGGTATAGTTTCTATACTAGTGAGTTGCATGTTTGCATCTCTATTTGATTCCTATCCACTGTTTTGATTTAAAAAAATATCTAGCAAGAATCCAAACACAACTGTGATGCATTAGCTAGTTAATTATACATTTATATCCGGGCTAGTGAGTTCCATGCTGACTGGGAAGAGTTAATCTCCAGAACTCGTGTATTTAGGTCATGTTCACGATGACAGAATAGAAGGCATTGGCTTTGGAAAAGTCAGTCAGCGTTACCACATACATATCGCATTAATGACATTATTTTAACCAGTCCTTTCTGTTTCATCGCTGTGGTTATGAGATCCCAGATGCCCTGCTGGCAGCTCCACAGATGTGTGCTTCAGCCGACAGCCATAGCCAGATATGTGCTCGAGCGCTGTGGTCCGCTGCTGGCTCATTGCACGTGTAAATCCAGTGGCTGAGGTGTGGCGTGGTGCAGTGCTAATGAATGCTGCCTTAAAACATCAGAGCGAAAGAGTAAAGAACACAGGTCTCCTTCGGTTAATGACGGGTCTGTGTGCATTATGGCAGAATGTAAAGTGGATTCAGGGTGTGTGCGCACGTGTGTTTTTTATATATTACATCATGGGGACCAAATGTCCCCACAATGTATTAAAAACCTGTTATTTTGATGTTGTGGGAACCATTTTTTCAGGCCCTACAAAGGGAAACTCTGTGACTGCAGTCGAAAAAACTAAAAATGCCAAAATATCGTCAAATATAGTAATGCAAAATTTAAAGAGTAGATCCTGATAGTGTTACTTTAAATGAACTTAATCGCACAAACATTTACCACATGTAAATCAAATACACGGTGGTATTTATGGAAAACAAAAGAAATAGATGCGTCACGCGTGGCTGTAGTACTGCTTGCAATGAGCCTGCGGTAAAGTATTAGGTTTTCATGCGAGCCTGAGATTCTCAAAATTTTAAAGAATACATTTTAAATTGCCCTTGCTTGACACCTTCATGGCCAAAGTTGACTGAAGCCAGGGCACAATGTCCCCTTTGAGCTCTGATCTTGGCTGCTCCTGCTCCATGGCCATTTATACATGAGATTTCACTGTCAGAGACATGTAATATAATCGAATATGAACATTAACCCCTACCAGCATGACCCAATAATGAATCAGTGCGACTAAATCGCTACCCTTTTTCCAGTGTTGACAGTAGATGTACTAATAGAACTGGTGGTACTTACCCGAGTTAGAGTGATGTTATTACGCATGATCTATTACACTGAAATCTAGGATCAAATAACTGCAATCAGCTGCAGCTCACATCAATTGACATCCATGATTAAGCCACTACCCATCTGAGCAATCAGAGAAGAGTACCCAGGCGGACGCTGAATTACAGAGCCAGTCTTGGCCAGCACAGTATTTCACATTCGAGTGCGAGACATTGTCATGCTTGTCATCTGTGCCCGAGGTGTCTGTTGTGCTGTCTGTCTGCAAAGTGCTAAATTTAGCTGCTATCCAAGTGATTCAAATCTGCACATGCAAAATCTGAAATGAAGAATGCATGTAAACAGCATGACATCCTGGGAAACAGCAGTGCTGGAAAAGTTCAAGGCAGAGACATTGATTCAAGCAGTGAAGCATTTAGGCATCCCGGTATAAAGGACAAACAACATGTATTAAAATGAAGCTCATTTGCCGGTTCATCTGACTAATAGATCCCCCTCCCCCTCCCCCACCCCCGCTCAGTAATACATGTGCAGAGGTGTTCCAGATTCCTGTAACACTGGTTAATTCCAAACTCTTAGAAGAAAATGGTTCCCAGGATCTTGATACTGAGACGTACACGTACAGTAAAGTGTAAGAAACCCACGGTTTCATCATCATTTTCATTGTCACCTCCTTGTCTCTTTTTTTGAGTGTGGGTCGCAGGAGAGACCAGATGCCTTTTCCCTGACCGCACTCTAGGGATCTCGACGTTCTCTGACATCAGCTGGGAGATATATTACCTCAGGCATGTCCTGGGCCTTTCCTGGGGTCTCCGCCCAGAGGGACGACCCAGGAAGAGTTCCCATGTAAGCCGTATGGGCAGCATCCTTATAAGACCCCAAGACGAACTACTACTCTAAATCTGCAGGGTTAGTGACTTTATTTCAAGGTCCCTCCTGATCTCAAAACTCCACATTGTGCCACAGAGAGTGAGTCCAGCAATCCTAACCTAATTTCACTGCATATGCTGCCTTATACTTTACCTTTTTTCATCGTTACCCACAGATCATGACCTTAGGTGGGGACAGGAATGTTGATTGACTGGGAACTTATAGTCTTGTCTCACATCGTAACTGCTGCTTTACCAACACAGACCTCCTTACTGCCCACAAAACTGCAATCACCAAACCAATTTTCCTGTCAATCTCACTTTCCCTCTAAACATACCTTCTGAACAAGACCCTAAGGTACTTAAAATTCCTTCACTAAGGACTCTTCCCCCCTCACTGAAAGGAACAATCCAATCTTTTCTGAGAGAGCACCATGGCCTCACAAATGGAAGTCCTGATCGTCCTCCAGCCTTACACTCGGCGTCAAATCGCCGTATTATGTGCCGAATGTCCTGGTCAGATGAGGCCAAAAGCAAGACATCGTCTGCAAATAGCAGGGATGTCACTTCAAGCCCCCATACCGGACACCCTGCCAGCCACAGCTGGGCCCTGATATCCTGTCCATGAAAATCACAAACAAGAATGGAGACAAGACTCACCCTGGACAGAGGCTAATACCCACTCTAAACAGCTTCGATTTTGTGCCAAGAATGCGGACACAAGTCTTACTGCAATGATACAGGGACTGAGAAGCAGGCAGGAGATACCCCTGCACCCCATACTCCTGCAGCATCACCCAGAGTATCTGCTAGAATATGCAGTCACATGCCTTGTCCAAGTTCAAAAAGCACATATAGACTGTGCTAGAATATTTCTATGAATTCATATAAACACTATAAAGACTAACGGCCTTACTTTCTTTACATGGGGGAATGATGGAGGTATGTGTGTGTCTATGTGTGTTTGCAATCGCATGCATATATACATATCTATTACCAGTCTTGTGATTCAGTCACTATGCTGATTATTAAATAACTGATTACAAGCTAAAAACAGAAGTGTCTTGATTGCACAAGGATGTGCCCACAATTTGAAATCATTAAGGTAGTTCTCAGACCATGTTAGTGTGATGGGGTGTTTCTCATTTAGGACACCATAAACTGTAAGTAGAAGTAGAGCTTGGCTACAGAGAGGAAGAACTGATGCAGCAGTGCAATTTGTGCTCTTTGATTAACTGCTTAGGAATAAAACTACTATACCACAATTACAGAGAGATATTTAAAGGTAACACAGAATGCATTTTTTTCAAACTGTTCTCTGGTGTCTACATAGAAGGTATGCGAACTTGGTTTCATGGAAAAAATGTCCAGAAGTGGTTTAACAGGCCCATTTACAACCCTATAAATTCGCCCTTGA
Source organism: Mormyrus proboscirostris (assembly GCA_026779585.1). Taxonomy (NCBI): domain Eukaryota; kingdom Metazoa; phylum Chordata; class Actinopteri; order Osteoglossiformes; family Mormyridae; genus Mormyrus; species Mormyrus proboscirostris. The sequence continues at coordinate 680,901 of JAODKF010000116.1, forward strand.
ATGAAACAGGGTGTTTTCCCTTAATTGGTGGGCTCATTGATATGTTTATAAGCTCTGCTCTGATTGGCTAGTTTACAGTGAGGCACTGCAAAGGCTCACACAGTGCCAACATAGACCATTAATGGTGATGTGAAACATGGAGTGTTTATGTATCCAACCATATATATTTGGCCTGAATCAGATGAGGAATTGAGGAAAAATTGCAGAAATGAATGCTTCTGTCTGGTAAGTTTTGTCATCTAATGTTCCCTGGAACAATTTGCCACACGTAACTATAACAGTCCCACTTGAGCCTAGGCTGAACATTAGTGTAATCATAACTTTGTTTTCAGCGTTGTAACAAGAACATTGAAACTGTTTTTCATCTCACGCAAGAAATGATTTTATGATGCTAGCTTCATCACGTACTGTAAGCTTTTGAAGAACTCCACACTGCAGACTCGTACATGTGTAGTTTGTAATGAATTTGGAGTTCCACTTCCATTTTTTTAAACTGAGGTATGGATTAGATATTTCTTTGGCTGACCTGAAGTATGCTACGGGAAATACAGAAGCTTCATATCAATGTCAGTATCAGAGACTTCATAATGTTGTTTACTACTCCCAGGAGTACGTTTTCCCAAAAGCATAGTTGCCAGCAGCATAATTAGCAACTTACATAGTGAGAACCATGCAAGTGAAGGGTTCCAGCTACCTAAGTTGCTAACGAGAGCTTTTGGGAACCTGTCCCTGACTTACCTGTCAAAGATGAACATTGATCATGCCTGTTGACAGTTAGGATCCTCGGAAAGGGCATGGAAAGTGCTGGCATCCCATCACAGTTACAGTATGCTTACTTCCTGCCATTTTCACTGTTGTCTTCCACTTCGTTGTTCTGCAGAACTGTTGAAGTCTGAATGCACGTCCTTTGAGTTTGAAAGTGGGGTGGCATGTGTTGCGTTTGGTTAACACTGTTATGTAACAGTTTAGGGATTTCGTTTAGGATTTACATACACAGGAATTATATTTGAAAGAGGGAACAACAGTGTTTGAGATTTACGGTATGTCATTTCCATGGACCAAACATTCCTTTTTTACTATGCTGGGGTAAAGTCTGATTCATTCTAGGGCACCTTTAACATGAAAATACCCTGGAACTCGCAACCTTCAGTTCAAAATGGCTTCTGAATGTATGCAGTAAAATGGGTGCAAATGAGTTCAGAATAACAACACCATTCTCCGGAAGGGCCCTTAGTCAGGTTGGAAATTAAAAGCAAAGATTCAACTCTGAGGTCCAAGAGCTGTCAAAACAACTCAGGGATGAAGTAGTAGAAAGAAAAAGATCAGGCTATAAAGATGTTCAAAAACATTGAATATAGAACTATAAAGTGCATTCAAGTCAATCATTAAGAAGTGCAAGTCGTATTAAAACCACCCAGGCATTGCCCAGTAAAATGAACAGGCCGACAAGGCGTCTTCTGCCTGGATATATGACTGTAAGCCTAATACTGACCTTGGAGTATGCAAAGTCAATGCTGAAAAAGGCAAAAACTCATAAATGTTAGGAATACCTTGGTCATTTCAGAAAACTGGCATCACCGCACCAAGTAATGCTCATTTCGTGACCAGAGACCTCAGATGCAAAGTGTTAGACATGGCACACGCATGATAGTGTGCTTTTAACTGCTCACCATCCTCCATATGCTTAAGCGTAGTGCTGTTGTCTGACACTTCTGTGGATCTGATGTGTTACATTTTTCTTTCCAGCTTTTTATTTTTTTAATTTTCAGATGTATTACAATGACACCTCATTAAGGCTGCGCGGTGGGAAGCGCTGCTGCTTTACACCTCCAGGGTTGTCGATCTGAATTCTGCCTCTGCTCCGTGTCTCTGGATCTCGCGTGCTTTCCCAGTGTCACACTAGTGTCCCCCCGCAGTCCAAAGACACGCAGTTAGGCTAATTGGCATCTCTAAATTAGCCAAAGAGTGTGAGTGTGTGTATGAGATGATGGACCAGCCTGGCAGCCCAGCCAGGGTGGACTCAGGCCCTGCGTGGCCTGGGATTGGCTCCAGGTAACCCAGAGCAGCATCAGCGGGTCGAAGATGGATGGAAGGACACTGTATAATAAGGGAATCTTATGCAAGGATATATTTTTTTACATGACTGAAGTTTGACGATGTTTGCCAGATATATTTGCTATATACAGTGCTCAGTCACCTACTTAAATCAGTAAAAATATTGTTAAGTAATATTAGACTTGTAGTCAAGACCGCCTAAACCAAGACCAAGACACTACCAAGACCAGAGGGTATCGAGACCAAGACA
>JAODKF010000116.1:720623-741664 GCA_026779585.1 Mormyrus proboscirostris
CCCCCCCCCCCCCCCCCCCCCCCCCCCCCCCCCCCCCCCCCGTTCCTAAACTTCTGTTGTCTAATCAATCGCGCCAGCAAACACAGCCACGGCAAAATCTAATCACCTGCATTGGCACCCACAGCAGAGCACGTAGCACTAGTCAGAGGTGAAAACAGCAAATTAAGCATGTGGTTGCTCACTTGGTCAATAAGATCCAAGGAATCCACAGCAACAGGAACCAGGAACAACGACAATAAAAAAAAAAACCCCGTAGAGGGACTCCGGTGCAGATCGACATGGGATATTTATGTCACTAAGGGTCTGAGTTGTGTCAAGCTGGAGTTAGGAAATCATCTTGCTGGGTATATTTCTATAGCTCTATTTCGAAGGCCATTGCATTAATGGATATGCTATTCATGGCATGAAGAATAGTGCAGAATTGGATTTGAGCATAGAGCATATTGGATAGAGCATGAAGCAAATGGAACCAAAACAGCTGATAGGGAGGGCAAATTTTGGCCTATTATATATACATATACAGACACTCCTCTACTTACGAACTTTCAACTTACGAACTTTCAGACATAAGAATGAAGAGGACTGTAAGTCTAAATTGTGTTCGTTAGGCTCCCGTTTCCTGTCTGCAATATCAAAATTTTGTTCTGTGCGCAGACTTCTGGCCACTACACACGCCACGCAGCAGGGTAGCGTGTGTACTCACAGCACCCCAGTTCTTTGTACTTGCGTATCGGTAAGACGTGCTCTCTTGAGATCAAAGTTTACTTGGTTTTTATTGCGAAATATTCTATGCATCCATTATCCATTTTTGTTTTATGTATCATTAGTAATGTATTTTAGGATAAAAAAACATGTATTGACTTTATATCATACTTGTTTGTGCCTGTAGATTTGAGTAGCCTTAATATGATGTTGAATAATGAATTACGAACATTTCAAGTTACGAACGGCCTTTTGGACCGTAACTCGTTTGTAGGTAGAGGAGCGTCTGTGTGTGTGTGTGTGTGTGTATGTATTATCACAATCTTTACTCTCTGAGTACGAGAAGTACAAGGATTTTCTTTTGGTGCAGGTAGTGGCAGAACATACCAGTTAAACAATTAAACATGCAATCGAGAAAAAAACGAATCGAATAAAGGTTAAATAGTGGTCATAAATAGAAATAAGATGTAGAAATAATAAAAATAATAACATCATAATCAGACAAATAAATAAAGTGGGATAAGCAAATGTATGGGGCAGACAGCTTGGGATGTGTGCAGAGGAGCATGAAAAGCCAATAAGAATATGAAATTTGTATGGTGGCTGACTGGATCTGTTAACTACAAAACTACAGCGACGTGAGGTCACACACAAGCCTAACGTTATGCCAGTTTCTTTTGATCCATCTTTCACAACAGGTTGATCCAGTTCAGGGTCACGACTGTCCTTTACAGTTCACGCATTATTGATAATTTAGAAATGTCCCTCGATAGCACCCGGAGCTAACTCGTACAAAACAAGATATAAAGGAACACCCAGGGTGGATTTAAGCACCTACCCATGTCAATAACTACAGCATTGAAAAAAAGGGCATTCATGTTAATATCTCACATAGGAAACATCTGCCAAGAATCGAATCCTCAAAATGACCCTGTATGTTTGTGCTATAGCGCTACCAAGTGAGCCACAATGCAACCTGTTACAGTAACAAGATATTTATTCATAGCACTAATGAATAATCATTTTCATCCTTAAAACAAGCTGTTAGGAAATTTCCCCCCTCTTTCCCAGTGGGATGACTAAAATAGTTTAGGCTCACTATCTTACTCAAGGGTACAACAGCAGAATCGACTTGTCATATTCTGCGAGTCATTTCCTGGGCCTGCCACCCGCTGACACCCATGTGAGACCCATGACATGTGCCCCTAATTTCCACCACCGACGCTGATGGCAGCTCGCTGATGTCACTGACTTCCAGCAGTCCGCTAGTGGCGAGAAGTGCGTCATCTCTCATTTCCGGAGGACCTAGAGCTCCAGGAATACACAAGAAATAAAAAGAAACAGCAGCAAATAGTGAGGACGTGACAATGGATTTAAAAAAAAGCTGAATCTGCCTATTAATTGTCCCGTTTTTACACAGGATATATCTACCGGGGGAGTCATTAAAGGTGAGGCCTGAACACTCAACCAAAGAACTAATTAGCTGAGGAGGAACTGAGGACTCAGTATTTTTACTGTTATTTTCTAGTCATTGTAACTATGTCCAACTGTCATTTTTGTGATTCAGCAAGAAGCAATCTGTGTAAACACATCCCTCCAGATCAAGTATGAAGTATGTATTTAAAAAAATAGCAAAAAAACTAAATGGTTACTTCACTGTAGGAAAGGCACATTTGCATACTCAGTCTGGGCCATCAACTTACCAGAAACCATCACAAATCCTGTTATTACCATCAAATAATAAAGGTGGACCGATATTTCAGTGGTTGTGAATATTGGGGCGGGGTGGATGCTAGCCTTGAGGAAGGGCTTGCAGAATACATTTCAATTAGCGGCCGACTTTCTATAACAGATAATTACTTAGAATAGTTTAAAAGCAACCAAACAGCAATAATCAAAGCATCCTGTGGACCCTGAGGACGGAAGTGCAAACTCCTCCGGAATAACAGATTCCAATGAGCTGCAGCTTCCTCAGACTTTTCAGAGGACGCTCCTGCAGATTATCTAGTGCAGCTTGTTATTTTACATTAATACTAAGAGTGTGGCCCAAAGTAAAAATAGCGTTTATTAGAAATATATCACTAAATGGCATTTCTGAATAGACAGCTCAGTGACGTGTGGACACAGCATTTGCTTTAAAAGGGGAACTCCTCGCCCCTCTGGCTGCGAATTTTATCCGTCCCAGTTTCAGTAATCTCCAATTGTCCTGTACACCTGGCAATTTTCGGCACCAGGAAGCACGGGGGGGTTGAGCGTGTTGTCCGCAGATACGTGCTCTTGCTAGCCAACAGCTAATTGTCGCACCAGCAGCCACAGAGTGCAGCACGGGGGGGGGGGGAGTGCCGCGGGGGTAGGCAGCCCGTAACTCGGCAGGCAAGCTGTGTCCGGGCACCTGGACCGTCTGTCTCCAGGAGGCAGTTACTGAATGGGTGCCAGTTCGTGAACCCCAGTGCACAGGAGGACTAACGGTGGTGGTGCTGGGCGCGGAAACCCCCGGTCGCTTCCGGCGTGCGGCGAGGTCTGTGAGTCAGCACCCAGACAGTGCCCCCTAGCAACTGAGTCACCCAGGAAACCCGCAAGGCGCCAGGCAGTGCGCCCCTAGCAACTGAGTCACCCAGGAAACACACGAGGCGTCACGTCTGCTCACGTGAGCGCCGTCCGAGGTTACCCGCCACGTGCCTGTCTGACAGCCATGTTTAATTTATGCGCTTTTGGCAGGTGTCAAACCCGTCCCACATGGTGCTGGAATTGGTCTGGATTGCTGTTCCCCTTTTCCGACCATCTGTTCTTCTTCTTTACTTGTTTTCTGGCTGGGAGATAAAAGTACTCCTTTTTCACTCTAATGACTTCCTGTTTCTGTTTTTGTTTTTCTTTCAGGTTTTCTTCCCCCCCCCCCCCCCCCCCAAACATTCACAGGCATGGACTTCTTTTCTTGCGTGTCTTTAAAAGGCAATATTAGCATACTGAGGGAACTTCACTCTCTTCTAGATTCTGTCCCGTGTGGAGCCAAAACAACAACCCTTTTTATTTTAATCAGATATTTTAGTTTTACACCCTTAATTCTGCTTGCTTCAACCAGATATTTTGAAATTCAACCTTGGGGGCCCTTGTAATACTCTCTACAATTTCCTGACTAAATCTCTGACTGCTACTGTATGTATTTTTCAGTGAGACACTCAGATCCGAAGAAACTTTTGTACAAGCATACAGAGTGAGAGAGCTTCAATAACACTAACAAGTCTTATGGGCGCTTTATAACCTGTTGAGTTTAACAGCAAATATCCTTCGATCCCATCATCGTTCACAAGGATTTTTAATGGAGGTTAAAAGTAGGACGATATTACGCATCTCGTTTTTCTCTCAGTCACTCTGAGGACATCAATCTAATGCTACTGGAATGCTGTCACCAGTCATTCTAGTCTATATAAACTGGAAATTGGGGCATATTGGCATACGCCTCTACTGGGCGTCTTTTTGTTTCACTGTTCAAACCCAAACTAATCAGAATGATGACTAAGGTAGTTACTCTGTAGTGCCAGCATCACTGGCAAATAAAAATGTGGTCCTGGGCCCATCCAGATGGAACTGCGCCCCCCCAGAGCCCCACCCATTCAGCGTTCACCGCGAACGATACAGTTACAATAAAGGAAAAGTGTTGTCGAGAGGCAAATACATTTATCTTTCTCTTTGCTCATTTGGTCTTAGTAACGTCATGGGTCTTTCCAAAACTGAGAAAAAATATGTAAATAGTAAAATTTGTAGTGTGATTTTGTTTGCAAATGAATTCTTATGACACTGACCCACCTGATTTTCTGCCAACCCACCCAGGCCTTAATGGTTCCGCTATTGCACTCTACAACTGTACTTATTATATATCTATTTTCTATTTCTCATTTAATTATTTGTATACTGTTAATTGCACTTTTTACTGGGTGTTGCATTTCAATTATTGCATTGGTGCAGCAACATCTTAAATCTTGAATCTTGGTGACCAAGTGGGGAGTTCTGTGACCTCACATCACCATGGCCATGGGTTTGATTCTCGTCACCAGCTCTGCACATTTGTCAAATGATGTAGAGGCATCCCATCCAGGGTTCCCCCACTTCATGAGGCATCCCGTCCAGGGCGTCCCCCACTTCATGAGGCATCCCGTCCAGGGCGTCCCCCACTTCATCCGATCCAGGGCGTCCCCTGCTTCATGTGGCATCCTGTCCAGGGCGTCCCCCGCTTCATGATGCATCTCGTCCAGGGTGTCCCCCGCTTCATGTGGCATCCCGTCCAGGGCGTCCCCCACTTCATCCTATCCAGGGTGTCCCCCACTTCATGTGGCATCCCGTCCAGGGCGTCCCCCGCTTCATGAGGCATCTCGTTCAGGGCGTCCCCCGCTTCATGTGGCATCCTGTCCAGGGCGTCCCCCGCTTCATGATGCATCTCGTCCAGGGCGTCCCCCGCTTCATGTGGCATCCCGTCCAGGGCGTCCCCCACTTTATCCTATCCAGGGTGTCCCCCGCTTCATGTGGCATCCCGTACAGGGCGTTCCCCGCTTCATGAGGCATCCCGTCCAGGGAGTCCCCCGCTTCATGTGGCATCCCGTCCAGGGCGTCCCCCGCTTCATGTGGCATCCCGTCCAGGGCGTCCCCCGCTTCATGTGGCATCCCGTCCAGGGCGTCCCCCGCGTCATGAGGCATCCCATCCAGGGTGTCCCCCGCTTCATGTGGCATCCCGTCCAGGGCGTCCACCGCGTCATGAGGCATCCCGTCCAGGGTGTCCCCCGCTTCATGAGGTATCCCGTCCAGGGCGTCCCCCGCTTCATGAGGTATCCCGTCCAGGGAGTCCCCCGCTTCATGTGGCATCCTGTCCAGGGCGTCCCCCGCTTCATGTGGCATCCTGTCCAGGGCGTCCCCCGCTTCATGTGGCATCCCGTCCAGGGCGTCCCCCGCGTCATGAGGCATCCCGTCCAGGGTGTCCCCCGCTTCATGAGGCATCCCGTCCAGGGCGTCCTCCACTTCATTAGGCATCCCATCCAGAATATCCCCTATTTCATATCCTGTTAGTAACGGCTCCAGGTTTCCCATAAACCCATAAAATTCAATGGTAGATGAATGGATGAACACACAATATTTAATCAGCATTGTATAAAAGATTTAATGAAAATTTATGCGTGTTTGTTTGCCACTCGCACTGGACCAGCTTAATCATTATAATTATAATTATTGGTAACATCATTATCAACGTTCTGTTGAGCACAAACACAATCCCACCCATTAATGTTAACAGGAAATAACTAAACACTAGCTACAGATTTTAAAGACTATATTAGCTGGTCATTAGGATTAATAACTCAGGATCTTGTTTTGAAAAAGACAGATGATTAGTATTCTGATAAGATATGGCAGATACAATCAGACGTAATACGGTCTCAGTTTCGGATGTAGATTAATACTTCCAAGTTGTCAAGCCTGCTTAACCTTTATGATGTGTGTAATTGTGTGAGAGACAATAAACAATGAAGATATTTAATTGTGGTGAGCCTAAAGATAGAAGCATAATCTTTAGGAAAATAATAACTATTGTAATTTGGAACAAAGGCACCTGCAATTAAATGGCAAAAATGGGAGGGGTATTAAAAATAGACAGAGATCATAAACATGTCTGTACTTGGACAAACATGTCTGCAGCAAACTGTTTTCATTGAGAAAAAAAAGTCTGTGTAGGCAGAGTTTTAAAATGCTGCATCTCTGACAATAACTGCATTTTCATCAAAACAGCCACCAGAATCTGTCATGCTGTTGGCTGCTGGAAATAAGGTATTTTAAAACAGAAAAAAACACTAATTTGAAAACTTTCCTTGGCTCTTTGAGATAGTGCCCCCATGACCATGATAAATGGTTAGAAGATGGATGGATGGATGGATGGATGGATGGATGGCTGGATGGATGGATGGACGGATGGATACAAACACATTTTACAAAAAAAATGTGATTTGAATTTGTTATAACCCCTTTATAGCAACTAGGTGATTTTAAGGTGGGGGGGAACTACATGATGCATTAACAGCAATAAAATACTTTGCATTTGCAGTGTAAAGATGCTTCCTTACTGCAGAACTGTAAAACCTTTATTTATTTAATTTTCTTGTAGGTCAGTGTTTATGTTGATTTCCAACATCATCGTTAATATGAGCCACATAAGGAGGCTGCACAACCGCTGTGTCACTAATAACAGATAATTAGGGAAAATGGATTAATTCATGGGTGTTTCTTTTCAGATGAGGCGTGTTTCTCAGAGGCATCGTTGCCATATTCTACATACTAAAATAGCCTCTGCCCTCGTTTACTCCTGAATGCTTGCCATTAAGAATAAATAATCAAATTTCAACACACACACAGTGCTGGTTTCAGCATACTTGTGAGAGCAACAAATTAATCCTCAAAAAAAGATGAAAGCTGATAAGAAAACCTTAAAAAAGGGATTGTATCCTGGAAACAGACCCCTGATGGGTCAGTTAATGCCTCAAAATCGGGTAAAAAAGAAGCAATCGCACAGACACACATAAAAATGGAATGCGGCTATATTTGAGCACATTATGAAACTTAACAGCGGAGTTAGGAATTCATCATTAAAAATTGATACAGTAAACAAAATTTATTTTATTTCTGGAAGAGATTCATTTATCTTTTAGGAGCAGTTTGGGCACAACACAGCCAGCTAACGCACAGCACGACAACGCGTAGTTCTGGAAATGTGCTGGGATAGAATCAATTAACGCAATCACTTAAGTCACAGGAAAACACAGTTATTAAAAATTATGCCTCAATTAAAAATTTCCAGTGAACATTTCTTGCAGCTGTAATGGCTTTGTGTGTTTTTCGCCTGCTCGTTATGGTGATATAACAGAGGGTCATCCACAATCCTGAAGCACATTTTAATCATTAATGTCTAATTGGTTTTGAAGGTCATCATTTGTCTCTCTTGGTTTTTCAAGCATTTTTTATCGCAGTAAAGTCCAATTTACTCACTACATCTGACAGGTAGACATCTGTCTACTGGTACACTTGATGTGATAGAGCACAGACAGATGTATTGCGTAATTAGCTTTTCTTGAACACAAATCACCCTCTGGGTGATCCTTATTGCGACACGCCTGCTTTCAGAGAAGCCGTCTGCACCAGGCTCCCCACCCAGAAGTCCCCACCTTCCACTCCACAGATCAACACAAGCTGCAAGCAACTGCGATAACAGGTGTTTTAGGGCATGAACATGTGATCTTGTGGGAAACAAAAAAGTGTAGCCAAGAATAAGGTGTGTCCCCCCCCCAAACCTTGCACTTTATCTGGCCTGCATGGCTGGAGATTGGGACTGATTCCACCTCAGATGACCATCTAACGACTAGTTAACTTTTTATAGGAAATTCCCTCTCTTTGGAAAGTTACTTTATTGTCTTACAAAATCTAACACAAGGGCCTCATTTTCCCCCGTTAAAAGTGAGCTCTACTGCTAATTAAAGTGCCTTGGAATGGAGTTTTGGTTGTGACTGGATAAAGCCACGTTTCTGTCAACCTATGGGAACTGCTTGACACTTGAAGGCAGAGAGCAGAGATCTCTGATAATTCAATTTCTTGGCAAGATTTATTTATTTCAATTTAAGGTTTCTGCTATTCCGCCAAGTGGGCCTGAACTTCACTTCTTCAGTATCTAGAGAATAAGACGACTGGCTGTTAGGCAATGCTTCGGGGAGTGATTTCTGGGTTTGGGGCAGCAGTGTTTGTGTCCAGCTTTGTTGCGCATGTCCCGCTGCACTGCAGAGCGTTTGGCACTGCGACGCTGGAACGGTTAAATGACACGACCACGTGCGGCCGTCCAGTGGGCTGGAGAACCAGGCCTGCAAACGAAAGCCGTCTGTAAACGGGATTGTATGTCTCACTGGGATTTGTCACCTTCTGAAACAAAGGTTACGGTTTTATCTGCTGCCATTTTATTTTCGGCCACAAGCTTAAAGTCACCCAATACCCATTAAGTATGCCTGAAATTATCAGCGTATAATGTATGTTTAACAAACATGCAGTGACACTGCTATTTATGATATTTAAGGAGATCATACTTATTTCTACCAGTTAATTGAGCACCTGGAGAACAAGAACCTGCTCATAACACATAAATAATGCCTTTAAAATTTAAGCAGGACACATAGACCGGAATGAATTGGCCAACAGGGAGCAGACAATAGTAAACTGTGAAAAATGCCTCTAATAGTTGTTTTAGCTCTTCTGCTAAATAACATTGCATTTCCCTGACTTATTCTGCAATATGTGTGTCTATATCCATCCATGCCGCCTGGGGGCAGGTGATCCACAACCCCCCCACGGGATGCAAAGGGCACGACGTGAGCTATATGCTGGACACAGAGAATAATGATGATTCAGACTGACTAATGCAACTGAACTGGATGCCTTTGGACATAGTGAGGGAACCAGCGAAGCCAGCGAACAGCCACAGAGAAGCAGAACCAGAGGCTGACCTGAAACCTGCAGCCTGGGAGGGTAACAAACAGTGCGCATGGTTGCGGAGGATTGTGGGAAGGGAATTACATATTAGCCTTCTAATCTCCGTGAAAGAAAGTCCGAACATCATTGCAGCTGTTAATTAATCCAAGTTCCAACTGCTTACCCTGGATGAGGGAGGGGAGGGCACAGGGCAGAGGGGCACCCTGGGCAGGTTCCCAGTGCAGCACAAGCTCATGAACACACTACAGGCAATTTACTGTAGAAATAACAGCCAGTCTAAATGCATATCTGTGAGCGGAAATCTCATGTTTCCCAGGGAGAACATGCAAATCCACAAGCACACAGCCAAAGCACAGGTGGGACTTGCACTCATGGCCTTGTGAGGCAGCAGCCCTACCGCCTTTTATATAAATGTTTTTATTACAGTTAGTTAAAATGTTCTAAAATGTTCCATTTCGTATATCAGTATGAGCAAAAAAATAAAATTAAAAACTTTATTATAAACTTTCTTAAATGCAATTTCTGTGCTTCAAGCGTTTATGAACAATTTCCAGTTTTGTCGGAAGCCTTCTGGTACATCAATTAATTAAGGCTCGCATCTCTGTCCGCAGGTCGCCTATACGATACGCGTCTATGTGTCATCTGAGCGGAATCGGGGAAGCTGGTATCTGTGTGTGTGGTGAGACCTTGCAATATCACATATTTTACTTTAAACTGACGTCACGGGAGTGTCAAACGAAGCTGGACTGGCAGGTTGTTAGTGAGTCTGCGAGAGGCAGAGAGAAGCAGCGGAGATACAGCGCGGGGCGGCATCGTTGCACTCTCTCCAAATGATAAGCGCACCATCTTCCCTCTCTCTCTCACGACCACTGACATTTCGCCTCTTCAGTCTCATTTTGCAAAGCGTAGTCTTTTTAGACTTCCTGCGCTCCATCTCGTTGTTTTGCATAGTTCAGTAATATGTTTTGAATTATATTGTGAACATGCAGACGGTCGAATTTGCGCCTCCGTATCTCCGTAGGGTGGACTGAAAACACAGCCTCACTTGTTTGCTTTTTAAGTTCCAATTTTGCGCGTCAAACATTTTTTTCGTGGGCGATGCCAGATTGGTATGATTTAAATTAATATCCTGGGAAAAGAGCGTGCTCAGATCAGAAGCTGAATCTACGGGAAATGTTGACGATTCACCTTACCGCTTTGGTGACATTTTTCATGCCGTTTATTGGGAATTGGCAGAGGAATGCATCTGGTCATCCTCGATACATCGAAAGTTTGATCGACACAAGCCAGTGAACTGAAGGAGCCTTATTGAATAACTTGTAGGAAAAGCACCTGCCCACGATCGCTCCCGGCGCGTTCTTCTGCTGGGTTAAATAAAATAAAGAGGAAGCTACTGCGCGTAAAACAGATACTTGGCCTCCCGACTTTTCATTTTTTTCGGAGTAATTTTAATGTGCGAGATCGTGAGGGGTCGAAGCTCAGAATGTTCGCATTGTTGATACCAGGAATAAGGTCTTTAACTTAACTGTTTTATGTGCGATCATCGACATTTTGGGAAACGCGCATAAATGGGAGGATACAGGAAAGACTGATTCGGAATTATTATAGGAAAAATGTGGATAAAACACCTTATTCATCGCAGGTAAGATAAATGATAACTTAATTTTTGTTTTTTCATGATCGAAAAATTCGCAAATATGGGCGCTAAACAAATCAATGCGCCAGGTAAGATGTCATTAAGTTATTAAAAATACTATTGCTAAATAGTCTATACTAACAAGGTTGTGCATTTTTATACGGATTTGAGATTTTTTTAGCTACGTCATAAGAAGACTTAATAGCATTAATGGTATTGTTAAATTATTTTTGTACATATATCTAATAACTTATTCATTCAGATGGTTATCAGTTGGTAAACACATAAATGCGGTTGGCAATATTATTTTCAAGTGTCTCTGCTGTGGTTTTTAACACTGGATACATTAGGAGGAACGTTAAAAAGATATTTCTTAGTTTACTTATTATTACCAAGTATTTTCTAGTGGAAATATTCAGTCGCCGTACACTGGAGGTCGCCAAACACACACGATAAGGTATAGACTGTAGAATTGGAATTGCACAGTAGTCTTAGGAAATAGCGCAAAGGGAAAGAGAAAAAGTAAAACACGCACATAACGTTCACAGGCCACATAAGATAATACTTTACTGGGGAAAAAAACATTTCTAGCTAATTCCAAAAAATATGTGTTTAGTACAATGAAACACTGGAAATAGCGTATGCGAAGTAAATATCTTAGAGAGCCTTGGCTGCATAATCCCAGTATGATCATAAACTAATGATTCTAATAACGCTTCGTAATTTGCCCCATGTGGTATTACTTGACATCAAAGAAAATTCATATAAAATTTATTTTTTAATCCTTTTGAGTATCGTCAACTAATGCTTCCTATTTCTGTATACGGAAGACATACTGATATCATTTATAAAACAGCAAAATGACTCCCGGAAAGTAGTAAATTTGCGGCCTTTGGGGGCTTAATTTAATCAGAATGGAATGTTCGAAATAAAATTTTCATGCAACTATTTTAAAACTAATTTTTCTGTTAAAATATTAAGTCCAGACAGAATAATACAGAATAATCTCAGGGCGAATCGGCAATAGGTTCATAGAATACACGTAATATTTAACATTATTCACTGATAGTATGGAGACAAATGCTTGTTTTATATCTAAGGAAGTATTAACATCGGTATATAAAACAGGCACAAGAAATTGCCACCACTATAAGAATAATTTTAATTGACGGTAAAAATCACATACGCAACTTAACCGCTAAAATGCGAGGCAAAGGCGGCTGTTTAATGTCTTGTTCATGTCTAGTTCTGTGTCTCCAGATTAGTATTGGGCAGAAGCTGAATCCAGCTTATCCATAAAAGTTTAATTGCCCATGCAAAATTCAATGAGAATTATAGTCAGGAAACAGTAAGAGCGCCTTCGGAGGACAGATTCAGGACAGCGAGTAAGCCGAGGTGACTGTTCTCTTAAAAAACAGTTGTGAGTTTTAAATGTAACATGGGAACATGAATACGCTTGAAGTGCGTTTGTCTGCTTTCCTCCTTTCTTGTGTGAAATCAAGGTCAGTTTTTATGATTCCAGGTAATACTTATTACTCAAAACCTCACTAATGGAGCTATTCTCTCTCTCTCTCTCTCTTTCTCTCTCTCTCTCTCTCGTGCGAGCGCGCGCACACATATATGTACAAAAAAGCTTCTGTCCACTTATCAGTCCGAGATGTATATAAATTTATTCAGATGTACTAAAACGCATTTTACTAAACCCGTGTAAGCTACAATAAATAACCCGCCCTGTGCAACAATATGTGCTAAATTTGTTTTCTTTTTTTTTTTTTTTTACAGATTTAAGTGTCCTCGTATATATCAGAATGGAAAGGCTGGATAGAACAGACTTTCAAGCTTTTCAAGGGTTATCAGAAAGAAAATTAGCTGTAGTCTGAATAATTTCAGAGCTGCTCTGATTTTAGATTGTTCGTCCCGTACTAACAGTTGTTAATGAACAACTGTTGTAATGTTAATTAAGATAGAAAAACTCAATTTATATGTTACATTTCTTTGGAAATATATCTTGCTGATGAGTAAAATATCTCATTATATGTGCATATACAATTAAGCACAACTGTAATAGTTCTGATAGACGGAAAAACTCTTTCATATGGTGTTCTCGCCTGAGAGTTGATGTTATAAGTAAAAATACTATACTGCTGTTAAGTCAATTCTTTGGTTAAAATCATAAAGGAATTCTGTGCTTTTATACAGCTGGATCATTCAGACATTTAGGTTACAGGTCCGTCCAGAGCTGGCGCTCCCAATAAGATACAAAGAGACACTTTTAGAGCATTCGTCGTCTGCGTGTGGCAATAATGTAACTTATCATCTCCTAATACCTCGGTTTAGTGAATATAATTCACGGAAATTGATCTAGGGGAAAAAGAAGAGAAAAAAAACACATTTCAGCATTTAACATAGAAGAAACAATTCGGAGCCTCTTGTCTATGTTTTACTTCTTAACCATCAATAAATTGATATGCTGGAGTAATTAAGTACAATTTTTAAGGTTTTCCTGTCATAAAGTTTTTTTTTGGACAATTGTCTTGTTTCTGTCTTGTCTTTTTGTGAATATAAGTAACAGAGAGGTAATGGACTGCAAAAGGCTGTTGTGGTTTGATCCGTCAGCGTCCAGCTGGGGTGTGGGCTTAGATTGGTGTGTAAATTAAGCAGGTGATGTATAGTAATGTAGCTATAATGAATGAAAGTAATTAATGAATGGAATTCACGTGTTTCAAAGCAACGAAGCCAGTTTTTTATTTAAAGCAGAACTAGAATTTCAAAGAAGGTCACAGATTTTCCCTTCTGGGAGGAGTGAGAAGGACAACATTCTGTGTAGCGGAACTGAATTAGTTCACTATGATCAATTAATGGATATGTTACATCATGTGTGAACTCAGACTGTATATTAATAAGAACATAATAAATTTACAAATGAGAGGAGGCCATTCGGCCCACCAAGCTCATTTGGGGAGAACGTAACTGTAATTATGATCTCTTGACAAAACACGAAAAACATGAACAATTTGGGGAATTAATATTTACTACATTTTTGGAGATTTGAGGTGCTGATTCAGAACATCAATCGATCAATTAGAACATTGAAAATTCAATTAATGACTTAATCACCCATCTGTCAATCCCGCCATCCACACACCGGTACTTCTTGTCCAGTACCGGTTCAATCAGTCAAATCACATTTTAATGAATATGGCATTGAAGATGTGCAAGAATTTTGTAATGAAAAATCTGGGTATTTCTCAGCATAAAACATCACTGGGGGTTCACAGCTGATGCCGACTGTCAAATGTGGCAAACAAACATAGAATGTCATTCTGGAGTCTGTAAATATTATACTTAAAATTACTGAAATGATAGAGATGAATAGTTTGCATTGAAATCACAGTTGACTGGCTCTTGTTTATCAGCAATTTATTTTAAAAAACTGTGATCAGGATAAGGATGAAACTCCAAACAAAAGCCAAGTGAGTCACATGTCAGACCTCAACCAATCGCCGAACCTCCAGCACGAGCCCTTGAACTTTTTTAAAGGAGCCATGCTCTGGATAAGCATCTCTTCATTACTCTGCATCGGTGGAGATTGTGCTTCCACAGAATATGAATCAGCTGTTCTTCCGGAATACCTGAAAAATACAGGGCCCTACCCTGTGACATTTCCCGTATTGTGAATTTAGAAGAGGCAGTGGGTGAAAGATTTGATTATTCTGGACCTTTATTTGTATGGTGTTTTAATGCAGAATTCAATGTTATTGATTTGATAATGAGCTTGCAGAACAGGCACAATTGGTCATCAGTGTCTTTGATGTGAACTTCACTTGCAGTAACGGGCGGAACTCTGGTCAGAGTTCTGAATGTTCCGTTTCCTCCATGGCAACAGCGGAATTGCAGGAGGGCAGCGAGGACGTTGAGCATGGTACATGGGAGGAGGGCCATTATTTTCAAATTTTCAATCTTTCCCCTTGATCTGCAGTTACATACATAACACAGAATTCCCCAGGCTTCAAAATGGCTATGAGGAATCCCAGTGGTAAATTGCCCGTACTTAAGGTTGTCGTCTTTGAGTGCTTTGTTTTATTTTATTTTCCAGTGAATTAGCCAAATCACTTAAAAACATACTAATTTCAACTGGATGTTTTAATAGAGTAGTTCATCACTCACTGATTTGTGATGCTCGAGATAAATTGTAAAACTGCAGTGGTTCGTGGGCTTAAGGTTCAGTACAGTACTGTATGTAGGTACTTGTATTATTGTTGTAGAACTATCAGTGGTGGGTCAAGACCATTTAAACTGGCCAGACTGGGTTGGGGGAGGGCAGATGCATTTGACCTCAATGTCCTCCAAGTATTACGTACATTAGATTGTCATCATTAAGGAGCAAAAGACAATTTCGAAAAACTAAATTACTTATGCAATGCTTTACCGTCACCTTTTACCATTTTACAAATATGTAACTCACGCTGATTCCTTGTTTAGATTGACTTTTGTATCCAAAAGCTTGATTTTACTGTCGTTAACTTCACTTCGCTGTTTTGCCTGTTCCCAGCAGACAAAGTTTTAGCCCACATATATAATTGTAAATAATAGTAATAACAGCACATTTGTTTCAGACCCAAGTAGCATACGTAGTATTTGGGGTGGGGGACGACGTTGGAGGCATGCGTGCTCTTTCGGGGGCATAATTCTCTCTCCTTCAGCTGTTGACTGAACACTTCAGACTTTTTATGAGCTGTTTTGAGGAGCTGACAGATGTAGTCATCTGCCCAGACTTCAAGAACGTGACGTACTTCGCTGCTGGACCAAGTAAGGCCTCAGTTCAGTCCTCCTTCTCTGCAGAGCTGCTGCTACAGGTTTGCATGCTCTGCCGCATCCCAGAGAGCAAAGCACCGCTGGCTACGGGGGCCGTTTAGCTCAAACTCGCAGGATACATCTGGAAGTTTGGCTGGATCGAGGTCGGATCACTTCCACACCACAAACAAACTGCTGTAGAGATTGTTTGGGACCAGACTGAGATTACTGTGTTCACGTGTGCCCGAACAAATTTCACCAAGGGGGAAATTGCACCAGAGTCTGTTTTAACTGGGCTTATACATGCTGGTGTTGAAACACCCCTATACACAGACTTACAGTAGGGAACTTAACCAGTGGACTGCAGTACCAAAGCTGTGTTTTCAGTAACAGAAAAAGATCGATGTTAAGTGGAAAAAAGAACTTAAAATTGTTTGAAAAGCATTATTCGGTATAGACAATGTATTCGCAATTGATGATATGCTGACATCTCTGTAGATATCCATGTCAAACCTTAGCAGGGCAGCTGGTGGGAAGTGGATATTAAATCTCTGTAGATGGTCTGACACACTTAAAAAATATATGGAATATATGGGGAAGAAAATAAAATCGATGTTATTACTTAGTCTAAAACCCTTAATGACTGTATGTTATAGTAATAAAGATTGTTATTGAGTATCAGGCACCCCATCCAGGGTATATCCTGACCTTGTGACCCATGTCACTTGTAATTGGCGCTCAATGGTGTCCTTATCGAGGATAAGCAGTATGAACATGGATGGATGGATTATTACACAACATACTGAGCAATTGTGACAACTCCCACTTATATATATTGTAGCGTAGAAATAGGCGTGATAGATGAAGCTCAGGGTAAAGGTCTGCACTTTGTAAAGATGAAAGCTATATAACGATTCCTAATTCCTAATAGCGTTATCATAACTTTGCAGCCATTATGTGGGTGATTGAGCGCTTCTCTCTGGAGCGTCGTTAACCTAATTTGCAGCGAAACAGGACTGGGCCATATCCCTGAGGCCCAGCTCAGGAGGGACTGGGGCAAAGTGATGTGTTCAGCACTCACCGTATCTGGAGTAACACTCACCACTGTAAAAGGAGGCTGGACAGCGGCCGTCTTGGGCTAAGGATTGGCGCTCCGTTCTCTTATGTAGCTGGTTCTGCTCAACCGACAAGCATCTGATGTATAAAAAAGGCAGAGAACAAGAATGAAACCATATGGCTTTATGTATTTGTTTTGAGGCTTGATTAACATTCATTGCAATAGCATCTTGTACAAAACAAAATGACTGAAATTGTCTCAATGGAAGCAGACCTCTTTAAAATGGTCTAGTTGGGAGAGAAATTGAGGTTAATGGACGTGTGCCTCAGCTCTCCTGCTGTGCTGTCCTGCCCGGTGGTACCACTGCCTTTCTGTCGTTAAACTCCTCAGAGGTTCCCCTGGCACCCACTGGAAAAAAGGGGAGGTAGAGATGGTGCCCGTGACCTGTTTGTGTCAGGGACACACACTCCTAAATGATGTTTAACTGCATGCTTGTGCTGTGAATACACTAGTTCCATTTATGTCACAGATGGAACATTTAATTATTTTCTTGGACGTATATTTTGGCTAAATTGAACGGGAAGAGCTGAGTAACAAAGCAAAGTCATTTACATTAGAATTTTGAGCTCAGACTTCCATTAAAAAAAAAAAAACATACAGTAATTTAATCTGATCGAAATGCTTCAATACGCACGATTTCTCGGGTTTAGGAAAGTGTTATTGATTCAACAGATTATGTCGAGGCCGGAGTTAAGGAATGGGCGGTACTTGATATGTCGATAGGTATACAGTAAAATGGTTATTTCTTGTGAATCGTCATCCTGTGAATCAAATATTAATGCGTGAGGTAATAAAGGTATAAGGAGTTACAGTAGGCCAAAAAATGTACTCATCTCTTCAGCCGACTGAGGAGGTGACAATGTTCTGCTTGCCCTTCATCGACCTGCCAGCAGCGTTGACATAAAACGTAAAAACCATCTTCATTGACGTGGTGTATAGAGGCACCGCAGGGTTTTACATTGATAGTCCCACATCTAACTACACATCTAGTGATCACTCTGTGAGACTGCTAATTAGGAGTGTCCAAAATGGTTCGTAAATGAAATGCTATGAGGACCATTCAGAAAGTTCTCAGCAGACGCTATGTCACGTTTGACTGTCCATCGCTCTGGATTGTTTGACTATCCCCATCTGGCCTGTTTCCTAGTTCTCTGCTGAATGGTTGAGCCTGAGCACGCAGCCAGTGGATGATACGCTGTGGAGAGACTGCTTACTGGGTCATTGCTCAGCCTGTGACAGTTACATCATGGCTACTTGACTTCAGTATGTCAGCGAAGGTTTGTACAGATCTAATGTGTTACAGCTCCATTCATCCATATGACCAGCACAGGCCGGGTCACCGAGGGCGTGTGAGTCAATCCTAGGAAGAACTGGACACAGCTGTTCTTGTCCCATCCATCCATTTTCTGTAACTACTTGTCCTATTCAGGGTCACTGGGGGGTCTGGAGCCTATTGGCACAAGGTAGGGAGTCACCCAGGAAGGAGCACCAACCAATCACAGGGCACACTCACACGCTGGTCACTCACACATGCACACCAATGGGCAATTTGCTAACTCCAAATCACCTCAGCATGTTTTAGATCTGTGAAGGTGGGAAATTTTAAATTTCCCCTCGGGGACAAATAAAGATTTTTGATATTGAAGTGCGCAAAGGAAACCCCACAACGACACGGGGAAAACCTGCAAACTCCACACACAGGGACCCACGGTAGAGACTCGAACCCTCTTCCTAGAGGTGTGAGGCGACAGTGTGAACCGCTGAACCACTGTGCTACCAAGCCACTGCATTTTCATCCATTATTTGTAATTTCGTTTGACTGCGTGCACCTCTCTTTTTTTCCCGTCTGTATCTTTGATGATGCTGTTATTGGAAATACATACATATTTTATTTGTATGAATGTGCCAATTTTAGTGCACACATGAGAAAGGTATTGACTGAAAATATATAATAGAAAATGGTAGAGATGCCTATATTGTTGATGGAAGCCTTTATTCTTCAAATTGTACTTCAAGCAGAGACCGTGGGTAACAGTGGATGCAGACAGACATGAAGGTTTATATCCAGTGTGAAAAACCTGCTTCTGGATGGCGCAGAGACCCATGGGCAATGAGGATGGGGAGTAGAATGCTGTAATTTTATTTGCACCCTTGGGATCAGACGGGGGGCGACCCAAGTAATAATCAAGATTATTGCTTTGCTCTCTCACTTAAGTGAGCATAGCGTAAACCCACGAGAGCTGCCCGCTTGCTTCCGGCACGCTCCCCCTCCGCTAACACACAGCACACTTGCTTTGTACTCAATAAAATTAGTTATAGGTGTGTAGAGGGGCTTATCCACTGACCTTGCCCCTCCCGAGAAACATCCACACATTTCTCATCCAGGAAATAATTCAGTATTCTAATCGGGTTTCTACAGACAATAAGGAGTGGTTTTTCAGAAGGAAAAAAAATGCATTTTCTGACCCTCCTGTGGGGGTCACAGAATTGAATCGGCTGAAGGAATTTACCGGTGCAAATTCTTTAACAACATTCAGTAGAATCAGGGATCCGGGAAGCAAAGAAACATTTTTAGAAACATTTTGTCGTGTAACAGCATTCTGGCCGATGCAAGTATTCTGTGTGAACATATTGTTGGTGTAGGAGAATTAGATACCTCAAGAAAAAAAAAATTGATGTACATTTGATATCCTAAGAATCTTTATTTATTAAAACAGCTTCTCGATGCATTGATGGTGATGGCTGAGTGAACAATAGGTTCAGAAAATTCCATCTATCATAGTCATGGGGGTTTGAAAATTGTAAAACTTAACTTTACATAAGGTGAATGTAGGAGAAAATGCCTCTGCATAATTAATAATTATACTCTTCAGTGGACAAGTGGCAAATTAGTCTGCGCCACAGTCATTAGTATGTGCTGTATTATACAGGACGTCCATTACTAAGAGGGAGAGAGAGGGCAGTACCAACCAAAAAATTAAGGAGGACTAATGAATAGTTTCTTTTAAAGAAATCATGCATATTTAAGTTGGCACATACAAAATGAGTCGGCCCAACAGGAAAAAGAGGAATACCTCCAACATGAAAACAGTGAATAGCCAGTAGAATTCCTCTTCCTGAAGTGGGGAGCCACGATGGATGAGATGGTCATGGGAGCCATCGTCTGCTGCTGAACACCAATCAGGCGGCTCTACGTTACGAGTTAACAGCGGAGGCTGGTGCTTTTGCAGCTCTGCCTTTAACTGTGAAACGTGTACTGTTTAAAAAAATAGAACAAAAAGATCATTGGGTTGCCTATGAGTCACACTCTGCCTTTATCGCATTGTGAAGAGCCACCTATTCTCCGTAATCTCTTGTCCAGCACAGTCATGCTGAGCACATTGGACATTTTGAACAGGATGTCACTCCATCACAACACAACACTCGCACACAATAAAACACTAATACCTTTGCAGACGTAAGTGATTTAGCCCAGTGTTTCCCAGTCCGTTCACTGGGGACCCACAGTTCATGCTTTTGCTCCCTCCCCAAACTGACTGTAGGTTCCAGAGAACCCGGTTGAGAAACTGTGATACAGCCAACTGTATGTTTTCCTACTGCGGGAGGAAGCTGGAGTACGTGGAAGAAATCCACATGACACAGAGAGAAAATACAAACTTATCATCCAGAGAGTCAGGGATTGGATAGCAACCCTGCTGACATTATATGCATACAGTACAGAGCACAGTTATATCAGTCACAGGTAACAAACAGCCTTTCGTATGATATGCAATATAAGGCTCCTACCAGATGGGGTGGCCTTCTTCGTGCAACATGAAGGGACATCTTGGTAAATCTATTGACCAGCTTTCTATCCGCACAGGAACAGCTGTTTTAAAAAGCTGATTTTGCTGGAAATGTATCCATTGTTTCTTTCTGGAGCACTTCTCTGTGTTCTCTAGAAAAAAGAGCTCAGACTAGCTTCTTTGCTAAACACACCACACCACAAACTAACAGCAGAAGCTAAACTCTGAAAACACACTTGCTGTTATTTTATTCTGGTAGTATGAGTGTGTGTGTGTGTGCCCTTTGATGGACTGGGTGTCACCTGCCCTGTGATGGACTGGCATTCCGTCCGGGGTGTCCCCTGCCAGCCCTGCCCTGTGATGGACTGGCATCCAGTCGGTGCCCCTCTGCCCTGTGATGGACTGGAATCCCATCCGGTGTGAACCCTGCCCTGTGATGGACTGGCATTCCGTCCGGGGTGTCCCCTGCCAGCCCTGCCCTGTGATGGACTGGCATCCAGTC
>JAODKF010000116.1:744787-760499 GCA_026779585.1 Mormyrus proboscirostris
CCCCTCCCACCACCCAATCAGAACTAGCCAATACATCCCGCCCCCCAGTAATCATGTTGTCATAATGAATGGGCGGGGATCTCAACCCCTGCAATGTTCAATCCAAAGTTACGCCCTTGAATGTGACTCATGTAATTTGAGTGTGTAGGTCTGAACATTTCACCAGTGCTAAAATCCATAAGGATTTCCCTCACCACCAACTCGCATATGTGGTTACATGTTGCAGAAATGTGGTAATGTATTAATGCACAAAAAGTTATTTAATGAAAAGGGAACTGAAATACTGATATACTGCCATTTACCTGTATGCACAAGTTTTTGATTTACTTATCTTTAGTCCAAGAAACAAACAAAAATTTTATATATTCATATATACACACACACACACACACACACATGCACACATATATACATACATATTAATTTATCTATTTATTTGTCATAGATGGTGTCTCAAAGCAACTTAAGTACAATTTGATGATTTAGCTAAGATGTTCTTGCAGAATATCTTAGCGTCCTGCTGAAATATATCGCGCTGTCCCATCACCTGCTGCTCTGTTTTGTTTGCTCAGTAACACAACGCCTGTGCCTTCGCCTCAACAGCCACCTAAGTTTCCATTGATAATATTTACTGCAAACAAACCCACGTAAATCGCAGGGCAAAGTGGGTAAGACAGATGGGACCCGGGACACAAAAAATAAAAAAGCTGAATAGTTTGGAGGCGGTCATGTGTTTTTCTCACCTTTTATCTTGAATGTAAATTGAAAAAATCAAGTTAAAAAAATACAACCAGAACTTTGCAAACGCAGAATCTTCCACAATTTCCCCAGCTGCTGTACTGCCCTGCTTTCCTTGCATCGGTATGTCAAACTCTTGGTTGGTGGGTTTATTTCTGATTGCATCTCTCAGGCTGTTGGCCAGCTACTTGCATGGCAGAAGGGAAGTTTGCTAAGCTAAGCAGAATCAGGTCCTCTTAGAGTTTTCAACCCGGGGAGGTGCTGATCGGCAGAGATGAAAGAAGGACATTTTCTCTTTCACGGTTGTGATGCTTTCTCTGTTGGTTTTGTTTTATTATTTTTTTTGGAGTGATGCTTGGTTTATTAATGTCTCCTTCTTACATTCATTACCCAGTGTGGATGGATAAATCTTATCATATATTTATATATATATATATATATTGGGTAACACTTTTCATTAAATTCACCTTCATAATGCATTCATTATGCATATATAATGCATTCATAGAACATTCATAGGCAGCATGCAAGTACACCTTAACATCCTAAAATTCCTTAACAGCTTTAATATACATTAATAACAAACAAGATTATACAATTATAATGTTTGTTATTATTATATAATGTTTGTTATTGATGTATATTACAGCTGTTAATGGATGTTAGGATGTTAAGCTATACATGCATTATGTTTATGAATGTTTTATGAATACTTAATGAATACATTATGAAAGTCCACTGAACATTTTATGAATGCAATTTAAAAGCATTATGAAGGCGCAGTTAATGTAAAGCGTTACCTTATATTGATATAATGCAAGTTGATGATGTATATAATATTGTATGTAAGCAAATACCTCTGGGTAACATCTGTGAAGTTAATAAATGATTTGTTAATGATTAAATGCTTGTATGAAAGGATCACCTGAGCTCTGCTTTAACATTTCTTATCTGTAGCAGCACAGAAAATCAGTATGTAAGATAGGATGCATGGAAAAATAACAGCAGGGAGGCTTATTCACAGCAACGAACTGATGTGTGACAGTTCAGTGTGGAAGCAGTTCCTGGTAAACATGAGAAAGTGATGAACGTGTCACACAAGCAAGCCTGATGACAGCTTCCTGTCCTTTTCCAGCAGAGCAGGGAGGGTACGCAGGGTATGCACCAGGGGGCGGGTTACTGAAAGATACACTGATAACACTTTATATTGATTTATATTGGGCAAGGGGGCGTGGACAATGGGGACAGAGATAAGATAAACAAGGCGATGGCAGGCCAGCACCGCAGAAGTGCCTGCTCCTTCCTCGATAACGGAGGCTACCCCTGTCTCCCGAGTCTCAAATACTGATGACCTTTCGCATTTTGCAGCAGAATAATTTATCTTCATAAAATGGCTGCCCCGCTAATGTAAGAACATAAGCTGCAGTGTTATTAGTCAACTTGACCTGCTGGTAACAGCATCAAGCAGAAAGCAAAGGTGAGACATGCCATGGCAGTGCATGGGTTGGATGGGATGTGCTTGGGCACATGTGCTGAAAATGAAAAAAACTCCACACCTGTACAAACAATGGAGAGCCACAGGCAGCCGCAGGGTAAGGATATCGACACCACATGTCCCAGAGATGCAGGGGGCATCATGCTTCCCGAAAGATGGACTTGTCAGCAAAATGGTGAAGGTTTTTCTCAGAGGGGTCTTGCTGGCTGTACCCCGAGTCATCTACTTTGGTTCCTGTACTGTCTGTGAAAAATATCTATATTTAGTTGCAAAAGAAAGAATTTAAAAGTGTTTTTTAGTATAAGTCCCAGAATAGTAGGGGGGGGGGCTATAGTGATATATTTACATTTTCCTTACCGCCTAAGTCAGGAAGCACAGGGCACAAGGAAGAGAACATTCTGCACTGGGTGCCTGCTTGCAGACTATTGAGAGCTTAGCGATTCACGTAACTGCGCGTCTTTGGACTACAGGAAATAACACATGCAAACTTGAGGAGAACTTGCACACAGTGCATATGCAGAGCTGGGATTCTTGTAGAGATACATGTAGCCCTACAGTGACAGTCCTGAGTCACCATACCATGCTTGTTAAAGCAAGAAATCTCCCTTGGTACTAGTGATGGACAAAATGACTCTTCATGAACCATTTGCTGTATTTTTTGACTCCACCAGATGGTGCTCTCTGTTCAGCAATGGGCACTAAAAGCAAACCTAGAGCACCATCTAGTGGGGCCAAAAGACTGCAAATGATTCATCAGGTGTCATCAAAACTTGGTAACATCTTAAAGGAATGGGACCTCCTTTGTCATGGCAATGACAGATAAATAGACCGCTAACTAGTTAAATAGGTATACAGAGCAGATCCTTTATTATGCTAATTATGTTAATTCATGAAGCAATATTAAGCATTACGGTGCTTAATTAGCGTTAGCCCTTTTTTAATTGTGAATGATTGAAATTATAATTCTGATGCAGCAACAGTCCTGATCATGAGTTTCTCTGTTAGAAGAACTGATGTCACAAACTAGATAACAGGCGGCCAGTCATTTTGCTTGTTTGGATGTTTCTTAAGGAAATGTTATGACAGTTATAGCAAGTGCTGAATTTCTGCCTGGTAGTTGAATGCTGGAGAAATACTATAGCTTTTGGGGTATTTCAGTGTGCCCTCACCACTGCTGGGTTGGGTGTTTGAGTGTCACACTTCTTAGCACAGACTCACCTTGACCCGGGACTGGAAAAGTGGTTATGGTTGAGGGACAATGGATAGTACCAGGACTTTTTGTAAAGAAATGTTTCCCCTGTCGATTTCTAATCTGGTCTCCATCTGTGGCCTTTTTTCTACACATATGATGGAATAAGATCATTTGAAGTGGAGTTAATCTGATTTTGAAATTTTTTCTTTGAAGCGGAGACCGAGGGGAAAAGTTCTTAGTTTCTGCAATGCTCAGTACGGTGACGAAATTTCTGACGTCGAGGAAAATTGATTCCGTCCTCTGACGCACTTTGCTGGAAGCATGACTGTACCAGAGAGAGTCTCTAGACTTAGCAAGTGTGTTAATGAAGGAATTCCATGGCTTCTCAACCAGTCATTAATTACTAGGTCATTTCGATTTTTGGAGAAGGTTTTGGACAATGTCCAAGATTCTTGGAGGAGTTTCATAAGACTGTGATTTGGATCTATATTGAAATCCTATGCAACACCTACATTTCCTCTCATATCTCTGCAGTTATTCATTTTTGTCAACACTGTTATCAGCATATATTTTTTTCTCAGCACAACCTCTTTTTATTGCCGAACATAGTGCTGATGTGGTTGTTCCGTTCAATAAATATATGATCGCACCATTGTTAAAAATGTCAAAAAGATACAGACGTGTCCTTTTTTCATCTCTTATTACACTGTATCCCCAGAAGAAGCACCTTTGCTGCAGGACATTTATGAACTGCAGTTCTTATGTTGACGTTGTTGCCCCTCAGATGTTTGCCTTCTGCCATTTCCTGTATAGCTCCATATGCGGAGCTTGTGTGCTCTCCCTGTATTTTCCTCTGGGTAGTTTGGTCTCTTCTTGCAGTCCAGCAACATGCAATATTGGTTATGTGGTGTCTCTAAATTTCGCATAGCATTCAAGAGAATGTATGGCCTGCAATGGAATATCGATGAATTTCTGGGAAACACAAGGTCTGCATACTGTTTTCACTGTACTCCGTCTATATGTACATTCATTCAATAGAGAACCTTTGTAATGTTATGATTAACGTATTTTAATGAAATGGAATACAAAAGAGCATAAATCTATTTTGAGACTCTCACATGATATACAAAAAGAAGAAGCCCCTAGAATGTTTTCATATTCAGCTACTTAGCGTGCATCATTTTCCTTTACACAGCTATCAGGTTAAATACCTGCCAAAAGGTTGCCATCGTGGGGTCCATCCTTGGATATGAAACAAAAGCTACTAGTCTAATCCCTAGGCAACCTGCTGAATCTGCCATTTGTACAGCCTCACCCCATAGCAAGAGTACAATCTGGGCAGGACAGCCCACTCTTATCTACACTCCCTTTGTAGCTATGACTGGACCAGAGCCATGAACCATCAAAAAGAGATCCCAACACAAAAGGACAGAAAGCCTTAAAACAACGAACCTGGCCATGCCTGGCAGGTAAGGGCACGGGCTAATTAAAATGAAGGTTGTCCATTCAACATTTTTTCTACCCTTGAGTGACGTACAAAATCTGTATGGAAACCAGTGGAACAAATGCATGAACTACCTCTACTTAGATACGAAAACATACTATTATATATATACAAACGTATTTTATTTGTATTTGAGTGCTTAATTGTAAGGTCAAGAAAAGACCTTAACACAGCGCTGGCCTTAAGGAATAGGAATGAAGAGGAAAAAAGACTGAAATAATGATACAATGACCGTTTAGAATATTTTATTTTTATTGATCCCCATCCTCCCAGCTAATAGAACATTCGTGCTAGTTGTTTTGCCTGCCCTGGCTATTTCGCTGCTTTGAAGCGTTTGTTTAAAGAGCGTGAAAATAGGAGCATGTTTCACGAACAACAAAGAAAACGTATGAGCGTGTGGACGGCTTTGAATGTGCTGCCGCCAATTTGCATTTCTGATTCAGCCCAGGCAACAGTCTACATTCGGTCCCTTATACCCTTTGAAGAGGGAAAAAACCTGCTTTTGATGTGCCTCCGAGTCCAAGAAAGTGTGAGAAGCGAGAGTGTTTAAATTGAAAAAAATTCCCATGGAAAGGGGCATAACTGGAATAGACAGTGTCCCCTATGGGTGGAGGTGTGCGGCTCTGTTTTATAATGACATCAGTGAAGCAGAATGGAAGCATCAAAGTATTGCTCCTTTTGTCAGCAGTTAGAAGTCTATGTCACAGTGACATACCCTTCAATAGCCTGGTTTGTTGGAAATGGGAGGTGGTCTTCACAGGAGAGGAAAGCCAGGTGAATGGAGATTTTGTGCTGACAATTTCCACCTGATCCTCATTCTTGATAAGATGCCGTATTGGTGTCTTGTGTTTATGTTTTAGACACTAATATCCCTGCCAGAACATCCCCCCCCCCCAAAAGAAAAAAAAAGTTCTCAGAGGTGGAAAGTTCAGGTTCAGAAAGTACAAGTCCAGACCAAGATTTTGTTTCAACCCACCAGTCGAATATAAAGAATCACATTCCTAGAGTACTTCATTGTTCAAACAAAATCTTGGTCTTTCTTGGAATTTCTTCTTTCTGAATCTGAACTTTCCACCTCTGCAGGTTCTCCATACAGCAACACCATGCTCAGCTCCACAGATCTTACTGTCTTTCCAGCCACAGAAACCGCCACCTTCAGTCTTCCGAACTGCTGTGGAGCTGATTTATAAATGCGTTTTTTCGACTCCCGCGAGCAAAGGTGTTTCCCTTCTTTGCTGTCGACGCAGACTGTCGACACAGACTGTCAACGCAGATGTTCAGGAAGCGCGGCTCCTGGGTGATCTCATAGCACCTCACTTTGCTCGCCCCTAACGCGCTGCTGACCTGGCTGCTCAGCCTCCATCCACGCCCCAGGATAAGTGAAATGTCACCGGTGGTCATCTGCAGCATCTGAGTCATCCTGTCGTGGAGCGGGATGACGATTAAACACCCCTGTAGCAGCCGGTCTGTTGGATCTCCTGCCCCCACAGTACCTGTTTTCATGCCTGTCTGACATGGAGTACATTTAAAAAAAAAAAAATAGCAGAATCATTTTTTTTTCCCCATAAATGACATTTATCCAGAAAGACATTAATGTCTAATTACTTCTCTTCGTATCATTCCAGGTCATTGACCACATTTATCTTGATATATTAAAACAGAAATATGGCTTTTTTTTGCTCTTAATTATTAATGTGATGATTACATACTGTACAGAGATGGACCAAAAAAAAAGAAAAATGAAAAGGTTTTTAAAATGTATGCAACAGTATGTTAAAATTCCTAATTAGCAAACAATAATTCAAACAAAATGTGAAATATGTCATGTATATATGCTGTGAATTCAGCATAATACTACCTGGTGCCCTATGCATTCTGGGATAGGCTCCAGACTTTGATAAGTGGTTATGGAAGATGGTTCATATAAATCTGTCAAAGCTAAACACATTGAATTGAATTTAAGGTTTAATTGAGTTTTAAAATCTTACTCAAATTAATTCATAACCAGAATAACTGTGCATATTCAAAGTGATAAAAAGCACCAAAAATACATTTCAAAAATCAGATCACTGTGCAGAAGATATGGCCGGGGTGCTCATCCTTTTTCTGTTGATCTTCTAACCACTGATCCTGGTGCAGTTCATTGGGGACCTATTCCAGGCAGGACTGGGCCGTTGACACTCCATGGGCAATTAAGAGACACAAGTTATCAGAACTGCATGTCTTCTGCTTGTGGGAGGAAGGTGAGCTGGAGCAAATGCAGGGGGAGCGTACAAATTCCACACAGACAGGGCTGCAGGTCTGGGACTGAGACCACCATCCTGGGAGCCGTGAAGATGCAAACGCACCAGTGGGCTTTTGCCACACGTGTCCGATATTAAAAATAAATTGTATGCTGTTTGTTTGTATTTTTCACTGTGGTTCTTTAGTGAATCTATTTTGCCATTTCTGCAGCACTGACCTTATTTGTTTGTTTATTGGTTGATTATTCATATTTTGGTGAGATAGTTAAAAATAAAAAAAAAAACTAACTGCATTGAATTATTAATTAATTATTACATATTAAGTAGCAGTTAAATATTTTATAGATCAGCTGTGGATGTTACGTTTTATTAAAACAGTATTGCTCAATGACTGGGCATTGAAGTGCCTGTTTGAATTACTGGATCATGGAGTCCCGTGTCTCTTCATGAAAATCAGAGAAATTTGAGTTGTTCAACATTTCACTTTTTTAAACATTTATCAATAGACTGTCCTGCCCTGGTACTTTTAGCAGTCAGACCTCGCAGGCTGGCATTTAATAACGCCCTGTGCCTCGGGCTGCTCTTATCCCAGCTGAAGAACATCTTATTGAGGATACAGCACTGCTGTGATTTCTCTTTCGGTTACCCTGGGAGCAGCGTTGTCCTCTGTCTATCCTTCATCTGAGAAGTGCTGATCCTTTCTCAGGGCCGCCTGGAACATGGAGCAATGCTTTTCAAAATGTCACCCGTTTATGAGCAATTTACTCTATATTACATATATTACTCTAATATTACGGTAAGATTGACACAAAACAAAGGCAGCTTGTGGCTTTGCTGGGCGAGAAGTTTCCCTCAAAAAGCAGGCAAACAAGATCCAACATCCATCTGTTTCTTCATAAAGCCTTTAATAAATTAAATTTGTTCTTAAACCATACGAGCAAAATATTAGTTAATTGGTCTAAACATATGACTCCGTGGTTTGATTACCTATCCGTATTTAACCCTTTCGTGGAAGTACAGGGAACAGGGTGGAACACATCATGCATGGGATGCCAGTCCATCGCAGGACACACAATCTCTCTATTAGTGTTAGGAAGGTTACTTTTGTAATGTAATAGGTTACAGATTACTAATTACCCTTTTAAAAATGCAACATGGATTGTAACTATTTTGATTACTTTGTCAAAGTAACTTAATACATTTGATTACCTTTTGATTGTATTTCTAACAAATGTTTTAAACTGGGCAATAAAGCTGAAAAGTCAAATTGCCTTGCTGGCCCACAAATATGCCAAATGAAGGCATTTCTGCACGCCGAAAAGATGCAAAGAAACAAAATGAGTTTCTCTTCTCCATATAAGCTTTTTACCAAAAAGAATATATTCAGATGTAGCCCCTTTTGTAATCACAATCATAAGGACATAAAAACACAATAATTTTACAAACAAGAGGAGGCTATTCGGCCCATCAGGTTCACTTGGGGAAAATTCAACATTTTGATTAATAACTGTAATTTAATTACAGATTTTTTTCCTCAGTAACTTACAATTACATTTCTTTTGCAATTTAATTATATGAAAATGTTACATGTAATTAATTACTCCCCAACATTACTCCCAGTGGACATACAACAGACACCAGTTCACCTCACTGCAAATTCTTGTACTGTTAGAGGGAACCTAGACTACCGGGACATGCAAATTCCACATACGAAAAGCTAGAACCCGTCACACTGCAAGTGGCTTGTACAGTAATTATATTTGGAGCAAAGGCTGCCATTCTATTTGCTTAGCCATGAGAAGAAACAAATTTAAAACGATACTTTCCTAAACTGTAAGCACTTGTGATGCTTACTCATTTGCTGTACGGAATTAATTGCATCATGCTTTCTGGTATCCTTACTGATCATCTGTGCATTCCTTTATTCTGAGCATGTAGGTGGAGTGTAGGCGTGTTGTTGTGTTATGGCTGCAAAATAAAAATGATTTTCCTGCAGCTATTCAGCCCTGGTGCTTCTGGCTACCTGTTGAGTATTCAAGTGATGGGGTCGAAAAATTATATTGTATGACTGCCATTTTGCTTCTTATTTGTAGGTTTTTCATACTGCTTATCTAGAACAAGGTTGATGTATGATAGATAAGCACAGTCTCTAGAGCAGCATTCCCCCATTACAGTCCTGGGGGGCCAGAATTCAAGACAGTTTGCAGATTTCTCTGTTCAAACACATTAAATCTGATAATTAGCTGGTTAAAACGTGTTTGAGCAGGGGAATCTTGGAAACCGTCTTTGATTCAGGTCTTGCAGGAGCAGAATTGGGACAGTTTATTATTGTTGCTTTGGCCTGCATGAATCCATGGATGTGGCTTTAATTCCTGTCTCAGAATGGATAGATGGAAACTTCATAAGTAAAATGTTGCTGTTGTGCTCTCGGATCTTTCCGTGCTGATGAACAGTCTTCCAGTCGCAATTTCTAAACTTCATTCAGTGTAAGACATCAAGACCGATTTCCTGGGATTAAAGCCAAGGCTGTAAGCTAATCACAGGGTTTGCATGCTGCTCAGCACAGCCTGTGTTATCAGAGCACACGGCCCATGTATGACACAAAACCCGGGGTTGTCCCTGCTTGTTCAAGAGCATTTAAATTCTGGTTTTATAAAATGACACTTGACTGAGCATAATGAATCATTACATAAAGCAAGAGAACAAAGGGAAAATATTTGTGTCCCATTCCCTGTGTTTTTTTTTTGATCCATGGCTGAAACTATTGTCCCCACAAAGTCCAGCTGACCTTCATGTGAATCTCCTCTGGAAAACATTTATGTTAATTATTGGGCCGCTCAGTCATTTCGGAAAGTAATTTAAGTCCCTATGAGAGTTCAGCTGGAAAACGGAACAGAGATGAGACTGAGGCCCAGACTGTCACCAGGAAGTCTGAGGAACTGCTGAATAATGTATTTTATTTACAATCAACTTATCTGCTGTCAGTCCTCAGTAAGATACTGGATATTGAAATGTGGGGCTTCTCTGTGAGTAATTATAATTCTTGTCATGCCTCATGGTATTATAACATATCAAGAATAATGACTTTGGACATTTACATTAGAATGTTACCAAATGTTCATTCACGCAGAAATCAATACGTGCGAAACGTATGCAGGAGATTTAGTGTGCTCAAAATTACTGAAATTACTTTGTGTGTGAGTATACTTGCGTAATGATGTGTCCAGATCTTCATACCATGTTCTAGACACACACACCCAACTCTGGAAGAATTTGAGACCTGCATTTTTAAATTCTGGTTTAATCCTGGCTGTGAGGCCGACTGCTTCCAAACTCAAAGTTTCTAAGACAGCAGTACACAAGAACAGGGTGAAGCAGGAGACACTGGCAGTAACCAAAAAGCAGCCAGGAAGAGGACAGAGGCAGCTTTCTAATGGCAGAGATGACTGTCAACTTATCTGGCAGTGCCACATAAATCAGAGGATGACTTCAAGAGATCTTCAAAAAGAACGGGAAACATTCAGTGATGTGCTGTGCAATGATTGGACAGTTGATATCAGGCTCCTAGAAGCCAGACTGAACACCAATAAAGCCAAGAAGAAGCCCTTCATTAATGAGAAGCAGGGAAGAGCCAGACTGGAGTTTGCAAAAAAATCTATATTTTCCACAGACACATACCCATAAATTGAGAAATGAGTTAAACTGAAAATTTTGCTGTGGTCTCTTATTTTTTTCCAGAGTTTTGTGTGGTGTGAGTGTGTGTGTTTGTGTGTGGATTATGTTTATAGTACATTGTGGGGATCAAGATGTAATATAAACCTACTATTTTGACATTGCGGGGACAATTTTTCAGGTCCGCCAAAGATCTGTGAATGCAAACAAAAAACTAAAAATGTCAAAAGTCTTTTTTTTAGTTAGGGTTAGGTTTAGCTTTTTGTTTGGTTACTCATGGGTCATGTTACAGCTGGGTCGGGGATCAGGTTGTCATCGTTGGGATTAGAGTTTTCCTCATAAAAATGAATGGAGAGTCCCCACAAAGATAGAATTAGAAACCTGTGTGTGTGTGTGTGTGTGTGTATGTATGTAAAGTCATTTGGAGAACTTTCAGGGCAAATTGGCAAAAAATTGTTATTTAACGTCACGACTAATTAGATTTTACATATGGTACATTTGAAAGGTTTTCCTATGAGAAAAAAATAATTAAAATAAGAAAACAGAAAGTAATTATCATTCTCCTTCAAAAAGGCATTTCAGATAATATACTGAGTCAAAATACAAGCTGCTATGCATAATCACTTAACAAGAGTAAAAAAAAAACTACCATTTGGTCAATTATAATTTGATGAAAAATATTCATTTAACAGACTGAGCACGCATAGAACAGAAGTGTTAAAATTAATTTTAACAGTGTTCATGAAGACTGCTCAAGATATTTGCAAAAAATTAAGAAGCAGCAATTACTGTATGGTCACAGACATAAACCAATAATTTGTAGTCCACGCATAGAGAAAAAAATAGGTCATAAAAATTTAAATTTCAAAATCAGCACAAATACAATTTATCATCAGTTGTGTGTGTTCCTTCTTTATTCTTTAAAAATATAGCTAAATATGTCACGTATTTATAATATTTTCTATTGTCTTTGGGGTCATTGATATATGGAAAATGTATATTGTTCCCTGAGACATGATGGTGACAACCTCTAAAGGTTCCTACTGGATGCACTCACAGATATTTTTCCATTACAAATCTTACAAATGACCTGGTTCATTAGAGTTAATAAGAAAAATAAATGTAAGAACCGCTCCTACCAGCAAACGGTCCACACATACAGGACCGGGTTTCAAAATTTACTTTTTAGTAGCTGTACATTTGCTATTCATGCTATTTTAGTTTTGATGGAAGCTGCAGGTGAGAGCGTTTGTTTTCTGTTGAAAGCTCTGTATGTGCATCGCACCACATCATAAGCATGCGAGACTTGTGGACATAAATGTAGTTTTGCCCCAGGGGAAAACTGGCTGTGCTGCTTTGATTTTAACTACTGCACACTGACTTGTCTGACATAATTTGTCTCCAGCAAGAAACAATGAAAGGTGCCGAATCGTCACGTCTCAGATATGGCACTTTAGCATGAGTGTGGTGTGTGGCTCAGTGGGTTAGGGAGCTGTGCATGTGATTGGAGCAGTGCTGCTGGGCCCTGGAGCAACGCAGTGCCTGTGATAGGAGGAGCACTGCTGGGCCCTGGAGCAACGCAGTGCCTGTGATAGGAGGAGCACTGCTGGGCCCTGGAGCACCGCAGTGACTGTGATTGGAAGAGCACTGCTGGGCCCTGGAGCACTGTAGTGCCTGTGATTGGAAGAGCACTGCTTGGCCCTGGAGCAATGCAGTGCCTGTGATTGGAAGAGCACTGCTGGGCCCTGGAGCAACGCAGTGCCTGTGATTGGAAGAGCACTGCTGGGCCCTGGAGCAAAGCTCTTACCCAGCAATGGCTCCAGGGGATTGCTTGGCCCTGCTTTCTCAAAAAATCTACGTAGCTTTGGATAAAAGAATCTGCTGAATATATAAAATGTAAATGCAAGTCCATGATTGTGAAAGTAAGAGCCAATGCGTTTTATTACACTCCAGATTACAGTGTTCCCAGTTCCTTTGGGATTACCAAAATTAGCCACTCAGCACTCAGTGACATATTCAGATCTTGGCTGTTTTTTAGAGAAAACATTGAAAGTTATAAGTTATGTTTGGAATTTTAAAGTACGGGAGTCTTCAGTGCTGAGTAATAGCTGCCAGTATTTATGTCTACATTTTACTTTTATTGTGATCTCATTACTTGATTGACACTTCTAACAAAAGCAACTTTTGTTTTTATTCATTGTCAAAAGGGATTTTTTGCTGTAGTAGCTCATGTGAGGCAGCTTGCTGAATAGTACGGCGTATAGCCCTTCCAGAGAGTCGGTAACTTTCCAATAACATTTTTATGCTTCCAGTTATGGTGTCAGTGTAACTACTACTTGATTCAGAATTTTTGCGGACTCAGCGAAAGCTGGGAATGAGTACATTAAATATCTTCTCTGTCCCTGCAGTTCAACATCTGCTTTAAGACCAGGGAGCTCACCGGGATGCCACACTTGGATCCTTCTAGCCATTATCCACCTCACCATGGACTTCTCAGCTTGCAGTGCCCCTACTCCTGGCCTGGGGGGCAAACTCACAGCCAGATCTGTGCCACGGCTAAAGACTAGCCCCACGATTCTTTGGGAGGCCCCAAGTAGGCCACCGTGGAGGTCCCAGGGCCTTGGATGGAAGAAGGGCCTGCATCCTCTGCAGCAGCCAACCAACAAAGCGGGGAGGAGTCCCACACTCGTAGGCCAAAAGCGCCGAGGCCCAACCCAAGGGGGCCCCGGCTGCGAAGAGTGCCACCTCCAGGCCGCCTCAGGTGATGCTCAGTCCTCTCCAGCCTCCCCAGAGGGCAGGAGCCTGGATTCTGGCACGTCGCTGCCCCGGCTGCGGAGACAGCTGAAGTGGGACACCAATGAGAGATCCCGTGACAGTAGGACCACGACAGTGCCAGGCTTTATTGACTGGGGGCCGACCGGGGGCGACGACGGCGGCGAAGATGACGGACGGGCAGTGCCCAGCACCACAGTGTCTGTCAAGGCCACCACCACCACCGCCGCCAGCACCGTCAGCACCACCACCAAGAGACCAAGAGACTCCGAAAAAATCTTTGTGGTAACTACCATGTTGCCCAGGAGACAAAGCACAACGCCTCCCAGCGTTAGCTTCGGAGAGACTGCCAAACCGCCAAAGACATTTGGAGACACTGCAGGTGAGTCACACGTTTGACTCTTCCTATGAAACGTGCTCAGCTTTTTGCAATCCCTGCTTTCTTCTTGGGAAATGCCTATGCTGTCTGTGACGTTATTGCAGCCTTGGGTGTTTTTAAAAATGGGTTTTGTTAGGCACTTGCAATTGTTAAATCATGCTTTGCAAACATAAGCGGGATGGTTTATCCCTAGTATCTGTCAGGACATAAAATGCATAAATGATTTATACTCTGTTCGAAACAGCTTGCAGTTTCGTTCTGATTTTTCATATGTGTGCAATTTAATTAATGTGTTAGCTTGGAAGTGATTGTCTCTGAATTCTGAGATAACCAGCGCTCCATGAGTAATCCTAAGAGGCTCCTGTATTTGAAAGTATTCTTCCCATGTCTGTATTGCAAGAGAGGAAAATGTTATGAAAGATCTTTCCATTAACAGCAAAAGAATTTTAAACTTGTTTGCTATGCTGATATCCCCCGAGGGCTGTATGTTCGTGCTTTGAGATTTCTGCACATTTTTGAGTGCTGCTTAGAAGAAGCAATTGTAGATGAAATCAACAAGAATGATAATAAATGCCAATATCCTTCATTAACTAGTAATCATCATTAGCATGCTCAAAGCAGCACTATGCTCAGCATTAGCACGATGGAATGCAAAATCAACGACGGAATAGATCTTCAGGATTAAGCACAATGGGGAATCTGCGCATATTAATTGACTAAAATTATTAATGAAACAACTTTATTAATCAACACAATATTTGGCGAAGTGGCTGAAGAATGCTTATGTGATGCTCAACTCAGCTAATTTCTATTGCCTTGGATGTCATTCAGTTACAGGTTGGGTACATCCAAGTGACAGTTTTACAAAACTAACCAGTCAGGCTGCAGACCTTTAGGGTCCAGCTAGATGGACATTTATAAAAGGATCTTTTGGCCAAAAATAAAGGCGCAGGAATTTTCTGTACTACGTTCATCTATTTTACATTGATACCAATGTCTGAAAAGTCCTACATTATGTATAGAGTGGTATGTAGATGAAAACCAAGTGTCCACCTAAAGGACTTGATGTACAATTTATGTATTTATGAGTGTCGTTGCAGCATAGTTTAATGTTTGAGAGTCTTTTGTTTAAACTTTTATTTGGCTACTAGAGGCTGCTCTAGTTACATTTTTTCAAATCTGTTTCAGTGGAATGAGCTTCTTCCACTGCCCTACTGTCCAGATGAAAGCAATATTCCTGGGAAACATGAACAGAGACTGTAAGCTTTCATATCAATTGTGTCTTTTAATGTAGCCTGGCTGGGCAAACACGTCTGTTTTAAAGCTAGCGGCCTGTAGTTCCAGGCAATTTTTGCTGTCCTTTGTGCGGCAAAGTCTGCATCGGCGTCATCTATTCAGTGGATGACGGCTGGGAACAGACCTCAGTAACTCGAAATGCTCGCGAGAGAGAATTGCTATTGATCACAGGCCACGTTTGATGGGCTTGGGGGCATTTCATCAGCATGGGGCGGGACGGCTACAATACGGTGGCGGCCTGTGGCCCAATATGTCAACACGAATTGCGATCACTTTCAGAGGACAGTCCAGTCCTCCTCTTTTTATTCTTCCACTTTTATTTATGGGAGCATAAGAAAGTGGCTCAGGTGCAAGGATAAAGCCAACGGGGGCCACAGAGACTCACGTGCCAGATCCGGTTTGAAAAACTCTCCAGCATCTG
>JAODKF010000116.1:767712-794551 GCA_026779585.1 Mormyrus proboscirostris
AACAATGGACAGTTGTCGAACTGTATCACAAACATGAAGCTACTGAAATTATATGACAGCTTGACATACTATGTTTTGTTATCTAATGCCATGTGACATGTCATACTGTTATCATCCTACTGCAGTTACTTTGACAGGAGTGTGATGTGAAGAAGATCAGTTATTACCACTGATATAAGTTACAAAGAAATCTAGTATCCTTGGTTGTGTGACACTTAAACCTGAAGACCAAGGAAAAATAGGAGTTTTGAGCCTCATCCAATCAGAAGTCAGAAGTATCCGCATGCGGCAAAATTGGATTTGCAGTTTCCTGCAACAACAATCCACTTCGCCCCGCCCCTCCCCCTTCCACACACACACACACCTTCTGATATCCCTGGATTAGTTCAACCAAAGCTGAACTTGGCATCATCATGGCAAGGGGGGGGGGGGGCGTAGTAATTTCTCAAAAAGCCAGATACATTTTTATGAGAACACTTTGGAATTAGCGTGACCTCTGTTGGGTTGGCACCACATCCTGGGTTGTTCCCTGCATTGTGCCAGTAGCCTCCAGGATGGGGTCTGGACCCCCATGACCCCTCGGTAAAGAGAATGGATGAATGTAGGTGTTAACACACAGATAATTCATTCATTTAAAGACCACTGGTAATACAATCTTTTTAAATCAGTGTTGCTGACATAAAACCCCCAGAGAATATATCTGTATATGAAAAAAATAAGTGGAGATCCGCCACTGATTAATGCAAAAGCAAGGTCTCACATCCCCGGGCCCTTTCCGCATCGTAATCTATTACGTCACACTACATACTTACAGCCTTCCTATCTCAGACGCGGAAATGCAAATGGCTGTGAAATAAGTTCATGTGCTAGCAGCTCAGAACGACCCTAATTACAAGGGTAGGGGGTTTTCAGAATGGGGCAACTGTGCCATTTATCCGACGGCTGACAGTGTGCGTGTCTTCTTCTCCACTGCATTAGTAATGCATTCGGGTGCGTCTTGGGAGCGGCAGATAGTGCTGTCAGCCGGCAATTATAGAGCGGCTTCATCAATTAAACTGGATGCCGTAACAGCTGCGTTTCCCTTTTTGGAACGCCCCATTCTTGATTTTAGCGAACAACCCGGTTTTCCTCATATTGCTTCACATAAAATCACCTTACGATCTGAATGTTGCGGCAGTTAATAGCACATTCCCGATGGACCAGTTTAAATCACCGTAGCATAAACTTTGCTGATTGATGCTCACTGTTTTTTGTTTCTGGCTTCCCCGACCCCATGTAATGGTGGAGTAATTCTGTTGTTGACACATATTTTATTGAGGTGGGCAGGAAAAAAACAAAAAGAAAAGAGGCTGATCAGCACCACGAGCTCCCCCTTTAAGCAAAAAACAGCAATATCTGCATTTTCCTGAACAAAAGGTAGGCTACAGGTACCTCACGCAGAAAAAGGAAAAAATAGTCGACTGAAAATTTATTTCTAAACGCAAAAAAGGAAAAAATTGGATTGAAATTGTTTTTTATTTATAAATGCATAATTTCAAGGTTGTTGACATATGGTGCTAAATTAGACTAGGTATGTTGGGAAGACTTAAATGCAAAACTTAACTGTATTGTGAATATATTTGATCATTTCATTGCTAATATTAATAACAAAAACACTACCACCAATAATAATAATATCAATAAAATAAAAATAAAATCAGAATTACGAGTTATTATTTTTTGTTGTATTAAGTTTTTTTGTATTATTTTTTGGTCAAACAAAGCAGTGACATACAAGCAACATAGTATTTACGTTAAGAACAGAGATCATCGATGTAATATGATACTTACAAACCACATTGTCAAGAAACGTTCTTGCATTATAAAGAGAATAATAACGCTGGTGGATGGTTTTGAAACTTGCCCTCCCAATGGAACAGTAGCATATTTTCTGTGTTTTTCAGTCTCATTTCTGTTTTCTGTTTCTCACTATTTCAGCTAAATAGAATACAAAACTAAGCCCTTTAATTGAAATCTCATTAGGTATTGCATTTAGGAATGTTTTCAACGTTAGGACCATGAAGCGAGCACTGAGCCCCTTTGTTTTGGTTTCCAGTGAGGCAAAAAGCAATACCTGTATGTTCTATGTGATTGCATTATTTACTTTACACTGCCTTTAGGGGGATTCAAAATGAAAGATTTTTCCAAGAAATGACTAGTACAAACACAAGAAGTGGCTGAAGTCACTTGAGGGTTACAAACACAAAATACAAAATTGAATCGGATTTCGGGCTTGGTGAGATGTAGGCGGGGCCGTGCAGAGCTCCGAGTGCAGTAGCTGAAAGGCAAACTCGTCAAAAGCAAGTGATTAATGTTTCAGTGCCTTCTTCACACATTGAGAGGTAAATGCTGCATCTAGGAAGAAAAGAAAAACATTTCGGCCAGAAATATTCACCTAGAATAAACTACAATACAAAAAGCCTTTGAGAGGAAAGCCCAATACTTAGAAAAATAACCAAATTACGCATTTTAGGTCTATATGCTTACATATTACCTCCAATGAAAATAACAGAACATTTGAACCTTGAAAAACTATTTGACGGTAGCTAGTAATCAATGAGAAGTTAGAGTCTGAAACCCTTGAACTGAGAGTTTTCATTTCACAGTAACAACACGCTGTCATCTACAAATAGGCCTATAGTTTGAGTGGATGTCTTCTGAAGTTACAACAACAACAGGAACAACAAGAACTTTTTTGTGATCATGACAAATACATTACTTATTAGTGAATATGCTAATAACTTTTAGTTTGTACTTATAATAAAAACTATCGGCATATCGCTTGGTAAATTTGGATTTAGTCACACCTTGAATACCGATGATGTTTTAATTTACGAATTTACTATTTATTTATGGTTTTATTATTTTCATGGATAAAATATCTGGAAATGGATTAATTGCCAGGCACCAATTAAATTAATATTCAGCAGAACTATTTTATCGGTTAGTGATTAAGTCTCTGCTTAAGTGTTTAACGCGTAATTGCTACGCATATTTACTATATGTCTGTATTAACTGGGATATTCATTAATCTGCGTGGTAACCCGAGGTAACAGAAAACTCACAGAACTGGGAAACCCAGCAATGACTACAGGTTGCATTTGGCATCCCATGTAGAATATTCTGGTGTGTGTAATCTAGTATATATTGTATTGTTGGGGTAAAATGTCCTGTTATTATCTGTGACTCCAGTAAAAAACTAAAAATGTCCCAAGTCTTGTATTTCGTTTGGTTACTGATGGTTAACGTTAGGGCTGGGTAGGGGTTAGGTTGTCATTGCTGAGATTAGAGTTACGCCCATGGAAATGAATGGGGAGTCCCCACAAGGATATACATACCTAATCTGTCTGATATGTATTTGTGTGTGTGTGTGTGTGAAGGGCTTGCATATGATATTAGCCGTGTGAGTTTCCTCTAGTGCTCTTGCTTTTCTCTCATAGCCCAATGATCTGCATTTTTCATGATTTAGTGCCATTACCCTTGATTGTTCTTGCTTTATGGTCGTTCACCCACTCCTTCTTCGCCTGCGGTGCAGTCTGAGGTTCAGTCCGTGTGCCCTGTGATTCCTGGGAGTGTAGCCAGGCTGAGTTTGACCCTGCACAGGATACATGGAGATGGAGAACATTACAATGGGATGATACAATAGGGGACCTTGGTGCTGAAAGGACAGATGAAATCACTGTTTTCGTTGCATAACGTGTTTCGCGGTTCTCGTTATATTCAATCTGAGTTTATTCATATGTATAATGAATAGCTGTTGAAACACTGTCTTTCTGAGGCATGTCAGCATTGTAGAAGCATTGTAAACATTCTAGCTGAAACTTTGTGTTCTTCGTTTGAAACCTTACTGGTTGGCTTGCTATGTATGCGTCGACTGTTGAGACTGTTTTTTTTTTTTTTTTTTTAAACCTTTAAATAATGCATCAGCACGAAAGTAGTGCAATTCATGTGGTAACAGTGTTTATTTCTTTGTTTTCAATGTTGTGGTGGGGACACGCGACGGGTAGGCTTCCCGGTGCATCTGTAACGGTGTAGTAAGTTATCTGTCCTTACCGCCTTTGAATGCACTGGATAAGTTGCCATGGCAACTCTGAAATCGATTTAAGCAGCTGGCTTGTGCTTTGAACTCCGTACTGTTATTCAGCAACTGGTTGAATATCTTGGCGTTCTCCCAGAAAACCGCTATAGAAATCAGAAAACTGACATCCTATGATTGTGTCAGTTGTATAGGCCCAGCTTGATACAGTTACTTTCTTGTTGCTGACAAACAGGGAAGCAGATTGTCCTCAAAGGGCATTTTGCTCTATTGGCTGCTGTCTTTAGTCAGTCACTCTGCAATTTTCTTAAAAAGTCTTGAAAAATTGCTGCATTTGTCACCCCTTTTTTTCACCTGAAGCACATTTCTTAAACTGAGTGTTGTCCACTTTTTTCTTGTATTTGAAATTATTTGAAACATGCTCACACTTAATGCTTGTGTGTTTATGGAAATGACAGGCTGGCCGGTTGTGCGTGAGCAGACGGCTGAGGGAAGCATGTGAGTGGGATTAACTTGGGCATGTCTCCCCCTTCTCCTCACCTTTGCTCTGCAGATGTCACGCCTTAGATTGTCGTTAGCGGGGAGGATTTAGCTCACAGCTCAAACCCTTTAATTCTCCCATATGTGTATGCCCTCCCCTCTTTGGGGTCCTCCTGGCAGGGAGTGAGAGAGATGAGCGTGTGTGCCTGCAGGCAGCCACGCGGTGCATCCTGACAGCCACCTACTCCTCCCACATTCGGCGATGCCCTGTGGCTAGCGATTGCTTAGAGTCAAACTCCGCGGTGGTCTTTGAGAATGTGAGAACTGTAGGGAGGGGGGTTTGTAGGCGGTGGTTGGTCTGAGAGACCTAAAATTCAGAGGAATCTCCAGAGACGTGTAGCATGAAGTGCCGTAGCTTGTCTCTGAATCACCGGTCGTGCCTTTCTAGCTGTTGTGATTGGCCTTCCTGCTGGCGGAAGCGGCCTCACAGCACCCTGGAGTTGGCTGGGGACGCTACCTGCTCAGGCACGGTGACACAGCCACTGCTTTCCTTCCTTACCGGCCTGTCATAGACGCAGTCAACAGGTGAAGCACTGGCAATAAAAAAGACTGGCAGTTCAAACTGCAGGGGAGGGGGGTCGGTGCTCATTTTGTGCACTTAGAATTAATTGCTTTGGTTAAACATCCAGCTGAGTAAATAAGTCAAATTATATTTTGGAATAAGAAACTG
Organism: Mormyrus proboscirostris; assembly: GCA_026779585.1. NCBI lineage: Eukaryota > Metazoa > Chordata > Actinopteri > Osteoglossiformes > Mormyridae > Mormyrus > Mormyrus proboscirostris. The sequence goes on from JAODKF010000116.1 coordinate 772,998, forward strand.
GAGAGAAAGCAAACTGTTAAGTTAGGGTCCTTATAGCGAAGACGGCGCTTCAATAATATGCATCGGGATCTGGAGGCTTTCAAAGCTGCCAAGCCTCTCACTGCATGGGGCATGTAAGTATAAGCTGGTAAATCACCATGCAGAAAATGCAGCAGGTGGCACCTTGGAATGCTGGACTGCATGCTGCCCGCTTGCTTTTCACCTCCTGTTTAACAAATAGGTACCAGACAGCAAGGTCCAATCAAACCAAAGGCTGTGAAGTAAATGGAAAACCGCTTAAAACAAATTGTATCTGCAATACCTCCTCGGTGGACCAGTGTATCCAAATCTTCCACTAACTATCTCGCTGGCCTTATTTACCCTGAAACCTAAGACAGTGATCAATGCAGCCAATGCCAGGTGGATTTCAACGCTGTCTGTGGGCATGGAGGCAGCAGTAAATGCCAATGTCAATGCGAGGCCTCCTCTAGACCCAGCGCCCTGCTGTCATTTTATCTCCTGGCAGCTCGCAGTGCGTAATGCATGAGGTAATATCGCTAGAGGTTTGGTCAGCGTGAACTGAAGTCCTGCCTTATAATAAACCTCATCACATCGCACCCCCATACAATATGCAATTCATTCCACAGTGTTAAACTATCCAGATTTTCCACTCGACCACTTCTTTAAATATAAATTTGATTTATTATTTTCTCTCACTGATTTCAGAAATTCAGCTGTTTGGATGAGACTAACCTGAATCTCATATTGTAGTGGGTTTCTAGCACATTCTTATTAAAAAATCAGTCATTAAACCTGATGCTTCGTACAGTGATCCTAATCCTCACTGATAATGTATGTTAATAGCTGATCATTCAGTAAATTCGGGAGGTAAGTTAGACTGAGTTAGGCTTTCATTGTGTGTCTAGTTTATCTTCCTCTGCTACTTATTATTTTTATTAGTGAACAGAAATCTGTGACATTGAATGGGATGAAGGAGTAGGAATTTTGCCAAAGAATACTGGGTAAATAGAAATGACTCAGAGAGAAAAAAAAGACGGAAGAAAAAGAAAAAAAGAAGAAAAGAAAAGGCTCAGAGAAGTAAAAGCAAATAGGGTAATTTTAGTGTCATTACAGTATAAGGGAAAATGTGCAGCTTGGCTTTGCAAACAAAAGTGGACAGGAAAGGACCAAATTTCATCTTAAGCTGATGACTTTACGTATTTAGAAATGTGTTACAGTAACGCCACACTAATGCGACACATCACTGCCCGGGTTTCTGCATAACTGTGAATCATTGCTCCGCCCCGCTCTGTATCATGCGGACAGTCCCCGAGGGACTGCCGGCTGTCTGGCCGTTTTAGCTATTGGACCGAACCCCTGCCTCCAATGCAGAGTAACTCAGCTGAGAAGTCTGTCCAGTCTGAAGTTTCCACAAGGCATTTTTCATTTTGCACTTAGATGAGAGCAGCACATTCTCGAAGCTTCAGAACTAGTAGCCATGACCAGGCTTAAGTGACGTTAATCCATGCATCCACTTGTTTTCCAACTACTTATTTAGTGCAGTGATTTACTGTAATAAATTATCATATGCTCTGATGGGTTGGTGCTCATTCCTGGGTTGATCCCTGCCTTACACCCATACCCTCTACGATAGGCTCTGGACCCCCTGCGACCCTGAAGAGGGTAAGCGGTTTCAGAAGATGGAGAGATGGATGGATGGATGATAATTATCATAAGATTTCTGCATTCTTAGTGAACTCATTGAAAGAAGCTAATTACAGGAAACAACAAAAGGAAAAAAAAGATCAAAACAGGAAGGGTCCATAACTCAGGAATACTTCGCCGTCTGAGCTGGCTGCAAAGGGCTGAGATTTCAGTCAAAATGCCTATTAGATTCATGCTGTATTTACCATTTGCCGCTGAGCCGCTATTGTAATGAAGCAAATTAAAACAAACATGAATACATGTCATGCCTCAGGGAGTTTACGTCTATGTTTGCATTTCTGCAGTCGGGTACTGTTACTCTGTTACTATTATTTCAGTGTAACTTGCGAATGTCTGTGTGTGTTTTTTTTCCATGTTTCATGTCTCCTCATACATTTATCACGTGTTGATACCAAAGTCTTGTGATAAATCCAATGGGCCATTTATCTTCACAGCCTGCAGTGACATTATGAATGGGTCGACTAACACTAACTTTTAGAGATATTAGGAAACAGGAATGATATTTTTTGTTAATGGTTTTCATGATGTTTAATAAAACCCTATTTATGATGCTCCTAATAGTGAATATATAATAAAATGTGGTATGTACCCACTTTTTTACATCATAGGTTATAGGTCAGTGTGACGCTGTTCATGATTCAGCAAATCTGTTTGTTTTAACACTGAGTGAAAATTGTGGCTGGGATTTTTTTTTTTATCAATGTATATCTGACACTGGCAGATGAGAACTGAAAGCCAGAATTGGATCCTGCATTTGATCCCCTTGGTGTTTTTTTCTTCCTGTTGTCAGGTTTGGCTGTTCATCAGATTATTACGATCACTGTGTCTCTAATCATGGTCATCGCAGCCTTGATAACAACACTCGTCCTTAAGAACTGGTAGGAAAGATTCCTTTCATTCATGTTTCTTATTTTAAACATAGTCATATTAATTAATTTCCAGTGAAGTTATTTTAAGTTATAATCAAATACAGAACAAATAAAACTAATAATCATTTCCTCATTTTTCAGCCCCAACTTTCGTCATTAGATGAGTATTTTTGCATTCCAATATGAAAGTCTTTGAAATGAAACTTTAATTTCAGAGGCCACACTTCCAGTCTGGTTTTTTTGAATAGGCTTCTGACTCACGCGGTGCGGACATTCAAAACTGGAGGCGCAAGGTATGATTTTATTGTTGTTTTTTGTTTTTGGTACGTGTTTTTGTAGCTGTGCACAGAGGGGAAATGGACGCCACAATAGCCATCAGAGGAAGATCAACCAGCAGGAGGAAAGTTGCCAGAACCTGACTGACTTCACCCCGGCACGGGTCCCCAGCAGCGTGGACATCTTCACCGCCTATAATGACAGTTTACAGTGCTCGCACGAGTGTGTGCGGACACCCGTGCCCATCTACACCGATGAGATGATCCAGCACACCCCAGTGTATAAGATGGCATACAATGGAAACAGGTAAAGCCCAACCTGCTACCGCCCAGGCAGCAACTGTTAGCTAAAACGTGACCTTGTTGAAGGAGGGTCCCATACTCCACAATAGGGGTTCTCAAAGTCCGGATGCGGATCGAACCACACGTTAATCCGGACCCAGCTGGACCTTAACATCACCACACGTCACATACTTGTCATATCCTCCCCAACCTCAGAGAGTTGAAATGATCAGCATGTGTTAACAAGGTCCTGGTATTGTTACATATTGATGTCTGTTATTGAAAGTTATTGTTCATTCATTAGTTTTGTTTTTGAAAATTGTTCTGCACCTCAGCCTTTGAACAGCAATCTGATGCAAACATTTGAGAACAACTGCTCTAGATCCTTACTTTGGCTTTTTCTGGTGAAATATCTTACTGTATAAATGGATTTAAAAGGTAACTTTTAAAACTTGGTAACTTTGAATGGTATGAATGCCGTCCAAGGCTTTCCCTGTCTTATATTTCCCTTTATGAAATGACACTAAGCGGATTGGCGCTCAGCTAAACTGGACTGTTCTGTGAGAGCAACCGTTGATTCATTCTAATGTAATGCTCAGTGTTATTTAATAATCCTGTCATTTGATTGGCCAGTGATAATGATCTAAGACAAAGTAGCATTATTTTGCAGCGAAGAGGCCATTGAAAATAACTTGGACAAGATTCAGTGCGAGCCTCTATTATACTTGTGGTGATGGGAAATTATGGACACACTTTTTTATGAAAGAGAAGAAATGTTATTCAAATGAGCTCAGCAAAGCTGAATGTATTTTTATTGCCAATTTAAATTTTTAGGTTTTCCGGAAGATCATGGAAGATAAAATAGTCTTCTTTAAAGATACCTAATATATATGGCTTATGCAAAGATGCAAAAGATAATCCTTTAACAGGAGTTTTCTGTTAATTCAGGACAAACTTTTCTTGTTATCTCTGCACCCAAAAGGCAGTGAGGAATCCTTGGATTTGTCAGTTAAGAGCATCGCGGCCTGAATGATGCTGGAATCAGTTCTTGTGGTTATTGAAGTGAATCCATTACAAGTTTACAGCATTCACTGTATGTCCTGTGGGAAATGCACCAATGCTGAAATAAAGACACATGCTTGTGTGAACAGCAATCTACCAAAGCATTCGGCCTATTGTCCTCTCGCCTGCCAAGACCTGCTCCATTGCAGTGTCTGTTGCTTTTATTGTTTAATGTGGGGGAATCCCTCCCCCCAGCTCTCGCTAGGAGCTGACTTGAGGATGGTAAGGTCTTGTTCAACAGACTGTTGTGTCAAATGCGGGTGTCAGCTCTGCCTGCCGCCGCTTTCCTGAACTAACACATCAGCCATTGGCGTGTGGCTGTATTGTCGGATCCCTCTGCTGTGTATATTCTATGCTGTGTAAAATGACAGAACTCAAAATCTTAAAGGGACAACTAAATAACTATAATAACTGTTTTAATTCTAAAATACATTTGAAGATAAAGACGTTAAATTTTCAGTATTGTTACTACAGCGAAAGCAATGAAGCAATGACAACAATGACGATAATAATGACAGGTGTTATTGTTATTATTAACTGATGTTGTATGATCTTTAAAAAATTGGCTACTGTAATTTTTTTTAGGATTTTTTGTTTTTTTTTTTAAACAATGCATGTTCCACATATTTGGAATAGTGTTTTAAAATTGTGCTTAACGTGCCTTCTCTGGTAAAGGTTATTGTGATGTGCATTTGCCCCCCCGCTCACCGGCTTGCCTTTCTCCTTCACGCAGACCCCCGCCCACGGAACGGCAGCTAATTCCTGTGGCCTTTGTGTCCGAGAAATGGTTCGAAATCTCCTGCTGACTGGCCGGAGTACACTTGTTTGTCGTGGGCAGGACAAGACTTCCTGATATTGTTTCTTGGTATGTGCCACTGCCATTACGATCCGCTGCCACCCCCCTGCCCAGACCGTCCTCACTGTAAAGCTGTGAGCTTTTCTTGTGTCTCTGCCTGCACACCAAGAGCCTCATTTTAGGCATCTCTTGGAAATGCATCTTCTTACTAGTGACTCTGACACTTGCATGCCGTAATATTTTATGTGAGGTATAATACTGAAAAACATGAATGTCCTGCAGTATTGGCCAAAAGTATCTCTGATCTTTATCTAATGAGGTAATTTTTACATTCTTTTTTTACCTATTAAATATTAAAGGCTGTAATACAGCAGCACATTTGTGTGTCTTACTATAAAATGCAAACTGGGAGGAATGTGGAAGACATTCCATGGAAGATTTGAAATCATACTGTATGGGTACTGAAGCTGCTGACATTTAATGCTGCTGTCCACTGGGTCTCCAAACATTCATCAAGATTAGTTGCTGCTGTATATTACACTCTTTCATTTTGAATCCCATATTTTAAAGACACTTTCAGGTCAGTTTCCATAACTGAGTTATCAGTCTGGAAGATAGTGTTGCACCAAATGAAATCTGTATTTATGGCAACAGACGTTATAAATCAAGCCCCAGGGAATATTGAAGTATAATTCATTTCTACCAATGTACAGCACTGTGCGAAGGTCTTAGGTAGTCAAAGCAAATGATGTCTAAATATTATTCATCTTGGTGTAAAATTGCAATATGTCTCACAAAGTGTGTTAAGTTTCATCCAAAATAACATTCAACCATCCAGTTTTTTTTACTCATCCACTAGCACACAACGTTGTCTAATCAATACCTCACTGAGTTATTTAACTAATTAAATTAATGAATGAAATAGCTGGGGTGCCCCTGAGGAGAGAACTGAAATCCATCCAGCAAGATACGAGTCATTTTTTGAAAAACAAAAGAATTTCTTGTTTGTTTTTATTGTGCCTGTCTTGATGTGCATATGTTTGAATTTTTTTTCTACTGAACAAATATACACATACTACCCAGATAAATAGCTTTAAATGTTTTCTTTGACTGTCTAAGGCTTATGCACGGTTCTGTACTGTATGTGTTGTTCATCCAGGCACATTAAGAACTGCACAAATGATCACGCCAAAACCTCCTAAGCAGTTTACTCCACTAATACTGTGCATGTAATATAATTGCTGGTACTGTCACCTTCAATTACTTGTTGCTCACATATGTCCAGGGTTATAAATTTATTCAGCTGCAAAAGACTTGTCTTTCGACAATTTGGATTGTTTTTTGTCCATGTAATAGTTACAGAATGTGCATATTTGTAACATGCACCACTATAACGTAACACAATATAGGTCAATGTTACTGTTTTTTTTTTTTTTTTTTTTTTTTTGCTTTGTCATTTAATAAACATTTATTTATTTCTCTTTCAGGATCCCTTTGGTAGACCTCTAAACCAAGTGAAACAAGCAATTACAGTACACACAGCCGACTTTGTTAAATAGTGGGAACTCTCCGACATGAGAAAATAAATTTATTTTTCTAAAAGGGAGATGAGACAGTGTACAAGATGCCACTCATGGTTATTTTACAGAGACCTATATTTAGAGTAAATACATAATTATGTGTGTGTGCCGAAATGTGAATCAACTCTGCAGACATCTTGAAGACAGGATAATACACAGGAGGCTGGAGAGAGCAGAACTGAATTATTACTGTACGATGTGCCAATGATGCCACTATGTGCCGCGATCTGTACAGAACTCATCCAGGATGCCATGGATTAATAATGACCTAAGGGGCAAGCTTTTTTTTTCTTTCTCAAAACAACATTATCAGTTCATATGTCCAATAATGTTTTGTTTCTTTTTTAGAAAAAAAAAAAAGTCTTAAAAATTATTTTTGAATAAATTTTGACGTAGTTTAAAACATGTGTTGCAAACTCCCCAAAAATCTGTTTGTATACAGCACCATGAAGTGCAAATAAATGAATTAGAATGAACGTTACTCTAAACGGCAAATTCTGTACTCAAATATCTTTTCTTTTCGTCACCTCAGTCCTTCTGAAGTATGTCACATTGACTGTATTTTTATAGACAGCGTTTTAACACAAAAATCAGTTCCTTCGTAGGCTAAAGTTTTAAATGGTAGTGGTCTCACATACAGCCATGTCAAGAAATGACCCAACAGTATTAAAAAATCAGCTTCGATATCACCCCTGTTTTACTCCCTTAAATCTTCTTCATTGTGTACGACGGTTTCATTTGAGATGTTTCTTGAACTTTTTATGTCATCCAAGACATGATTTTCTTATTTTAAGACTAGTGAATGGCATCATCTCTCATGGAAGATTTCTCACTGCTGAAAAGGAAAGGAAGCGGCCAAATGTCTTCCGTAAAGATGTTATACTTTAGCTGACCCTCCAAGGAACCATGGTTTCTTGTGCTGTATTCAACAACAACAACAGCGAAAAAAGGGGCTGCCGAATGCCCCCCCCCCCCAACCAAATTATTTTCTGATTTTCATTCAAAAATCAGGTGTGGATGCCAGTAGAGGCCCATATTGAAAGGTCACAGGTCCCACGCTGGGGTGCTGGTGTCCGGAGGCAGCATGTGCTCACAACTGGAAGCCTACCACAGGTACCAGGGCAGCTGGCAGCCAGGCATACTGATCGCCTCACACCTCCACTGGGCTTCTCAGTCACATGCCACACACGTCTATCGGACTGCACCTTTGCTGTCCCATTTGGGCCAGTGTTCGTGTTCTTCAGAAATGTTAGATATCTGCATTTCATGGAATTATTAAAGTTGGATATTCTCTGCCTCAAGAAAACATAATACTGCATCCGTAAGAACTATTTTTTTCCCCTTTTTTTTAACCATTTAAATTATCCAAAAATGTAAAAAAAAAAAAAAAAAAACAATAATAATAATAAATTGTGTGGACCAGCAAAGAACATTCATGAATACAGCCATTCTATTGAAATAGCTGGATTGTAAAATGAGACAGAACTGTGCCAAATGATCTGAGACACCCGACAGCTGTTGCTTTACCTCCCCAACAAAATCACTTGAAAACTGTAAAAATGGCACCTTGTTCCAGAGATCTGGCTTTTGTGCCAGCAGTCGGCCATTCAGGATGATTCAGCAGGCCAAGCCTTTCAGTTCAGGGCGACTATAATGCTGCCAGAATAGGGGCTTTCCTTACGTAAACATGGCTTCCATTTTTTGAAACCAATTTCTGTGTCTCCCAACACCTCACACCTCCCACGAGAGATAATGCCCCATATCTAGACATCTATGTGAATCTACTTCTGCTGCTGCCCAATTCAATATTTTTACTGACTGGTCATTGACAGATTTGGAGTATATTTAATTGCTGTAATATGTATATGTATATCTGTAAATGTATTTTCTATATATTCAATTTGTGTACAGGTGTGTTCTTTTTTAAAAATAATACCTGTCCATTTTAGGGTGGTGGGATTGGGCTTTAGAAACTGTGTCTTTGTTTACAAGTGTGACTACAATGATGCTTCTTTCATAACACTGACTAAACATTGTGCCAAGCTTCCTACTTGCACTTTCACTCAGTACTTGTATGATACCTTTGGCAAACACATATAACTAGTTGTTACACTGAGGTCACCGTGTATAAAAGATCAGAGGAAAAATGTGACTATATAATGTGGGTGCTTTATGCCTCTCGACTGCAGACCCACAGACCCCCTGTGTGTGCTGGTTTGTGATCAAGCCAATAGCAAGGCTAGATTGTGATCCAGCCAATGGCATGGCTGGATTTGTGATCCAGCCAACGGCAAGGCAGGATTGCGATCCAGCCAGCTGCGAGGCTAGGTTGTGATCCAACCAATGGCAAGGCTAGATTGTGATTCAGCCAATGGTGAGGCTGGATTGTGATCCAGCCAATCTAAGGCCTAGCCCCATTCACGAGGAACCATCCACCTTCAGGATTTAGAGTATACATTGTAGTTAGCACCTTATGGACCATTGAAAATCAGATCAAGCATATTCATAAATATCTGGAAAACTTGAGGCAAAATATAGGTCCTCACCTATGCTAACATTTAGAAGCCACAGTCTATCATAACCTCACTTTGGTGAATAAATTAAATAAATGTAATTACTTTAAAGAATAAAATTAATTTTATAGCTAACAACATTATTAAATAATCAAATAAGCTCAAATAATATATTTACATATATATGACTCTATTGAGAAATACACTTTTATCTATTAAAAAAGACATCTATATAAAATTCCCAGTTTACATATTTAACAGTCACAGTAACAACTCAGTCAACATGTCAGTCATATCTAATTCAGAAGTTAACTGTAACCAAAACCAGCATTCCCTGGCTGGCTGAGTAACACAACAGTAAACGATTTAGGACTTTGGGGGGAGGAGCTGTCCCCCTTATCAGTGTATCTGATATTAATTGATAATAATTTATGCTAATATTTGCAGTTATATTTCTTAATTACTCCCCTTTCCCCACCCTGCCTGTATTATTTGGATGAGAGTAACAATTTTTCTAACCTAAGGCTCAGAAATCAAAATTAGTTACAGGCTGATAATATTGCCACTTAATTTCCAGATTATATTTATCAACATAAATCTATTATTGACACACTGACGTACATTAAGACTTTAATTTTTTATTATTGCCTCCGTAACTGTAAAGCACTGAAGCACACATATGAAGTATACAGATGTTTACATACAATTCTCTCCCACGTTTTACCTCAGCCTTTTCAGGAATCTGCGTGCATAACTGTACCAATACAATCTCGCCTTGCTATGATCCATTTTAATGATTGATATGACAAACAATACTGAATAGTGAAGATGTAAAACATACACAGAAGGTAATATGTTCATTTTCATAAAAGTTTCAAGAAAACCAAATGAAAATGTGATTGAGATGACTGTAAAAAAAAAAAAAAAAAAAAAACGAAAATGAAAAACGAAATGTACTGGCACAAGAAATGTTTGAAATGGCTTCCATCAGCAGTGATCGTGAAACAGGGCAAGGAGATTGTGTTTGATTATTTATTAGCATCATCAACAAATTCTCAGACTTAAGTATTTGCTCAAAGAACAAGGAAACTATGAATTTCTTGTCAGTTCATTTGCCAAACTCACTGCAAGAAGTTAGCACCTATTGAAGCTGTGATTGTTGAGATATGCCTGATCCTGCAAATAGCGCTTGTACATCAGGTTATTATGCGTGTTATTCCTCACATCGCGGTTCCTGCGCTCAGATCAGCTGAAGGGAACCTGTGTTTGATAGAGTCCACTGTACCCACCTTTGTTTTGTTGCATCACAAGACTTAGCTTCCAGTTAGCACCTATATAAGCTTCTCCAAGAAAGACATCTTGTTAACATATTTGCAATTCTATTTTAATTGAAAAAGAGACAAATGTAAGGATGGATGAAGCAATTTTATAATTTTACCAAGCAATCCATCCATGTTTTATTTTCACGGGCGCATAATCCTGGCTCTTCTGGCCACTTGGCATGCAAGTCAACACTTGTGTAATAAGATTCTCCATCTTGTGTTACAGGTGCAAATTTCAGGTAACTTGAAAAGTATCCGGGATTATGAATATCAAGTCCTAGGATTTTATGTTCCTGTTGCCCAAAAGGCAAACATGTTTGGAGAACTTATTAGATAGCTGCTTATATTTGCATTGCTGAGTGGAAGTAATGACTTTATAGGGGTTAGCAAACACCAAAATGCAATAAATTTGCAAGCAGATAAATATTTGTAGTTTCTGCTTCCCTGTGACATTCCGACTTCAGTTTATAGGCTGTTGAATGTGATCTTATATTATATATTTAATCTGCCAACCCCATTAATAAACTGTCAATAAAATGTAGAAAATGACAATATGAACAGAAAATTGCGTTGTTTTCATATTTCTCATACATTTTTTTAGGACGGCAATAATTTCCTTTTGTTCACATCCTTAAGTATGTATGTGTTATCAGATGATAGCAGAAATGGTCAGTTTACAAGAAGTTTTTAAATATGCTTCCATGCAGCATATTATAGAGGTCAGATACCAATTAAAAATGGGCGTATTAAAATTTCAAATGTAAAATGATATTTGTACATCTCAACCACAAAGCATGGGATATATTATATTGTTGAAGGAGACTATTGACATTTATTTAAAATGCAAATTATAAGATGCGGTACTCAGTAATCTCAACAAGGAATAATGTACTTAATTTAGAAAGTGGAAATTATTATCGATGATTGACTATACTAATATTTATTTACTTTTGTGATGATCAGAGGTGGATTACAATGGATCTGTATTTTCACTTTTTTTCCCCAAACTTTTCAACTTGTTCCAAATGCATTTTTGAACAGCATGAAGAGTCTGCATTAATCACCAATAGGTCTATTATTCTAGTTAGAAATAATAGCAGTACTGTAGTAGAAATCGTGCCAATATATTTTGAATGGTGAGCAATACAGATCAGTTCAGTTGTCCAAAAACTCATTTTAAACAAACTGATGCCAACAGGAGACAGACTTTTTAAAAAAAAAAATTCTAATATTTGGAGGTTCATAACAATCTTGTTTTTACTGGAGTTAGTATACAGCACAGATTAATCTTACCATACTAGTAAAAATAAGGCTGTCATTCACAGACAACTACAATGAAATTTCCATCATTCAACATACACTGTGCGAGATAAAGAATAAGGCTTATTGTTTTTTTCCATTCAGATATTTTTGCTATTTTTCAATGCTTGCCTTCACAACTATTAGTCATTTCTATTGTCATTTTTGTATTTAGCATCTTTTTAACATTTCGTTTTTAATGGGAAACAAGCACTTTATAAAGGTCTGTTTTGCAAGTAAAAAGACATTTTCCCTGTTACCAAGTATGAAGCGTTTTACAGTGAAATTAAATTATTCTTGTATTATTTCATGTTCCCAATGGCTGTGTGCTGCACATCCTCACTATTAAAATAACAAAAAGCATGCAGGTCAGGAAATGTGTGATTTCAACTGCGGAAGCGCCTATGCTAAACCAAACTATCACTTTATAGGCCTAATAAAGTCTAGCGAGTGTCTGACATCTTGAAGCGCTGATGTCGGTGATGATGCGGTTTAAGTGCTGCCATTCTGTTTGTTCCTCACTTGTGGTACATGCCAAGTAAATCGTGTGAGAGACTGAGCCGATCATATGCGCTACAGTTTATAATGACACACAAAACCTGACTCACCTTTTGTTGTTTCCAAATCAGAAGATAAGTTTGTACGTAGTGGAATCTTTATCTTTTTATATTTGTGTTTAATATATCAAGGAGTACCTCGTCTTACTTTTATATAAGACTGATGAGATTTCATATGCACACATCCACATAAAAGGGAGAGAGTCGTGTCAATGACAGGTGCGGTTCCCGAGTCGGGTTAATGTTGTATATTTTTCTTTTTTGTCTCATGAATCACGGTTCTTTACTTTTTTTTTTTTTTTTTAGTATTGGTAATATGTTAAAATTTCCAGGTGATATTGATTTGGTTACTGTATTTCTGAGCTCTGTATTTGCAAGCACTGTAAAAGCGATTCTCATCTGATTTCCTCCTCTGTACATTTAGTACTCTGATGTTGCTATTAATAAAATATAAAAGTACACGGGCTGTCTTTCTAAAAACAAATGTGTTGAAAGGTTTGCTGAAAATTCCTCAGTGAATAAATAATGATCTGGACAAATAAAGAAGTGAAAAAATGAAACAGCAACTGAGATTATATCTAAAAAGTAAATTGCAGGCGCTCTTGCTTCCTTTTAACTTTTTTAGAGTGTTTATTCGAAGTTTCAGTAAGTATCTGGCAGTGATATGTGACAATGAGAGCCTAATGTGTCAAGGAAAATGTTAACAGTTTGCACCGTGTGCGGGACGATGCCAAATCAATGGATGCGTCCTTCAGGCCATCGGTGAAGTATCCTTTGTGTACAGTGTGAAAATATTAGCATCTATGTACAGTACAGTCTTTCTCATTTGCATTTGCAGTCATGCGTGGGTGGATGCGTGAACCACTAGGGCAGACTAACAGGAAATCACTCGTATTTTCTTCTTTAGAGGGCTTTTCATCTTCTTCATTATTGTCCGAAATGCCAGAATCATGCCTCGATTTATCCTGACACTAGGACATTCTCTACAGTTCTCTAACCTTCTCCATCCAGTTCAAAAGTATCATGTAGAGCAAAAAACAACAAGAGACAAAGGCAATTGAAAAGAGAAAAAAAAAACTACGTCTCGCAGTAATAACTGGTGACACCAAAACAATGAAATCTATTTATCATACGTACTGCTTTGTTTTAACTTGTCGGGGTTTATACTTAAAAGTGCACAGTTCTTAAGTCTTTTATTACTTACTTTGTCCATCGAAGAGCAACTCTTCTGAAAAATGAAAGGTACGTTATCATTTCCTGAACTGTTACACTTGCTTTACCTGTCTTAACAGGCCTCGAAGTGGATGTCAGCTTCAGATAACAGATTCAGGGCTTTTCCTGAGAGCACTTGGTCTGGAACCTGAAAAAGGGGTCTTATAGTTAACAGTCTGTAGCCTTGATCATCATCGTACCTGCTGTTTTTTAGATTGATTTTAGCTGCTTAGTTATTAACCAAGTGCTTATAAAAACCTGTCAATAAAGAAATCCTCAGTAAAACTCATTCTAAAGCACTGGCAGCTGTTAATGATATGCATTCATTTAATGACAGAGAAATTTCAATACTCAGTGCTACAGCTTCTGATTAAGTATTGCAGATGGCAACTAAGTTTCACCAAAGGTAACTTTTAAAGCTTGTAAATAATAATAATTTTAAAAAGCATCAAACAGAGATGTTGCTAATGAGGACACTGGCACCAGGTTCCTTTAATTAGGATTAACAAGGATTCTAGGGATGTTTATGGGTGTTTGGAGAAGTGTGATATAAGGCAATCAGGCCAGAACAGATTATCATTGCTTCCTTGCTTCTGCAAAGAATGCAGCACTTAAGAAAAAAACAAAAAAAACAAATTAGATCTCTGAATTAACAAAAATGCACCACCCTTCAGAGCATCGTTAAAAGAATGTCCCAAGACAGCAAACAATATGGATTTACAATCATTGTTTGTTTCACAAATTACAGCAAAGCCCATTAAATAGTCAGAATGCAGTGGATGCTCAAGGGCACACACCTGTGAATCTGAAAGCACATTATATTTTCGGCAGTTGTTTTTCACTTTCGTTTGTTGCAAACTCATTGTTATTGTGCTCATTATCTGACTATCAAGCTGCCAAAAGCAAATATATATACGGTCATATATATAGTTTCAGAAAGAAATTGTAAATGTACTTTTTGTTGAATCGATGTACGAAACCGCAAATTTCTGCCAATGGAAATAGTCCAAATTTGCATAATGAGAACATGGCACTCATTAATGATTGAGCGGTGCTCTGTTAATTAATTATTGATTGGTAACATTTTGTGCATGATGCATCATAGAAAAACACTGTGTAGACAGTGATGACTATGAGTCAGATTTCAGTTTTATCTGAGTACTTTTTTTTTTTTTTAAGTAACTACATGAAAACCTCTGGGACTACCATGGTCTCCATATGTGGAGTTTCATGTTAAGTATAATTAAAAGCATTCAGTGCTTATTGTTGAATGGTGGTGCAGTTGTTAGCACTGACCCTTGTAGGGACCAGCATTCAAGTCTTTGCCTCAGCTGTATATGTTTCTTCCACACTGTTGTGGGATTTTACTTCTCAGTTCTCTGTTTTCCCCACACAGTCCAAAAACATGCTAAGGTGAGTTGGAGGTGCCAGACTGTCAGCGTGTGTCCTGCTAGGAAGAGTGGCTGTAGAAAATGGACAGATGGAGGCTTGTTTAACTGTGGGAAAATGTCTATTGTCTGCATGCAATGTATACTGATGTGCTAATGGCATTCAAACCTGTGATTTTCACCAATATCAGTAAATTTGTTACAATGCTGACAGTCCAGCTTTGCTATTTTATGGGCTTTTCCTGAAAAATCTCTGACAACACATGAAATCACAAGGGATGTCATTTCTCGTTAGACTTCAGTAAGTCCAGCAGGCCACAAAGACTGCAAATGAGCAAATCATGTATACCAAGAAATGCAGCAGCATCAGAGCAGATCTATGTCATCCAAAGTTCAGCGTAGTGTCGTTATTAAAACAATCACAAGACTTTATTTATTCTATCCATTTTTATGATACCAGACCAGTGAGGTATTTTATGGACATACAACACAAATACAGGAAATACAGCACAACAAATTTAACCTGGAAATCTTAAGTAGCTATAAAAATTCAAGACTCTTGAACAAAGTAATTTCAGAGTACAAGCAAGACATGGATTTTTACACTCTCTTTGGGATGGATCACTGATTGGTTGTCATTGAATTAGAAGGAAAAAATGCTACCGGTTAATTTTCATAATTCAGTTGCAGAAGTAAAGGAATGACCCTATTTTTCTATGAAGGCAGATAACAGATAATTGATGGGTATTGATGCCCCATGAGGAGTAGTAGGGATGTGAGAGATCTTTATTATTGCAACAAGCTCTATACACATTGACTTTCATCCTTCCGGGGAATGAGAACACTGGAGCTCGCCTAGAAGTAAGTTTTTAATATATGCAAAATATAATTACACTTCTTAATATTCCTGTAATGCTGTGTGAGTCAGTTGTTAAGAGGGGCGCACTACCATCTCATGATTTGGGCAGAAATAAACCATTCAATGGACACAGACTCTGATGATTCTGCCTGGCAGAGGATACCCACCCCTCACCCAAAACAACTGCTGTTCTTCCACAGACAGCCAGTGCCAGGAAGCAGTATCCAAAATCGGGGTCGCAATCCATCTCTGCCATGCCTGACAGCCCCTCACCCGAGCACACAACCCCATAGAACTTTTCAACTCTCATACATTAAAAGGAATTATGCAGGCTGCATGGTCAGCTGGATGGATGATGCAAACGACAGATGCTAACGGCTGCCAGCCGAGTGTGTTAGCGCTCAGATATAGTAACCACTCTACAAACTGCAACCATCAGAGAAACTGATGGCGGACACAGATGTGCCAGTCAAATCTGATTAGTCCACCTCTCCTTTGCCAGACAGAGGCCGCTTTTAACAGCCATCTCAGGATGGGGAGTCTCCTGTTGGGTTTGTACTGTAACTCTAACTTCAGAACAAAATATATAGCAAGTAAGTTTGGTCTGTGGCGTGAAAATGAGCAATGCACTGCTATGAAACTAGCAACCCAATTTGCTTCACACTTTACGCCGCCGGAAAATAGGGCCCGTAATCTCTCCCGAGTATCCTGGGTCTGCCCTGGGGCGTCCTCCCAGTTGGACATGCCCCAAACGCCTCCCCAGGGAGCCATCTTGGAGTCATCCCAGATAAGTTGCCCAAACCATCTCAACTGGCTCCTTTCGATGCAGAGGAGCAGCGCCTCTATTTCGAGCCCCTTCCGAATGTCTGAGCACCTCACCGTATCTCCAGGCTGACATCGTGGCGCTTGTATTTGTGATCACATTTTTTTCAGTCTCTACCCAAACTTAAGTATCCTTTTGCTTTTACCCAAAGTAAAAGGTTTGACTTCAGCATTTAAGGTACTGCAGGAGATATATTCTTCTCTGTTTTATTGAAGTCATTTTTTTTATTATTTTGTGAGGGATTTACATTTTACCACATCAGTTAATCCTTTGAATTTGCTATGACATTTATTTGGTATTTTGAGCTAAAACCATGAAGGAAACTAACCCCACATTTTCTGCTACTGAGTCATTTTAATGGGGAATAAAACACTCGTCTGGCGGTATTGGTTTAGCAAAGTGTGAGATGTGGGGAGATCTCATCTGTAATCACCCATCCATCCATCCATCCATCCCATTTTCCATACCCTCTTGCACAGGGTTGTAGGGGGGTCCAGAGCCCCACTGTAACCCTGCAGAAAGGTTTTGTCCCTAATTGTCCACATATGTGTAATGCTGTGTTGGAAGTACATATCTAAACACATCTTGACTATCACTGAACGGCGCCACCTAAGTAGTCTACTGCTGTTTTTGGAAAACTGTCAGCTTTGAAAAGTATTGACAAGGAAAAAGCACCATGATTCTTCTTATTGGAAAGAAATTGTAGTAGGGCTGTGCGATTTATTGATTTCAAATCGAAATTGGGTAAAAAAAAAAATGCAGACAAACCCTGTTTCCCAACACGGCACTTAAAACAGGCATGTAAAAATACAATCACTTTACCATGTTTGGGGCATTAGCCAAACCAGTACTTTATGGCAAATATATTACCACAATAACTTTAGGCTGTTTTTCCTTAAATTTAAGGCAAATTAGTGTGAATAAAGAGAATGCTGCATTATTTGGGAACAGTGTCCTCCCCAAATCATATGACCATCATCTTCATATTATGATTCACAAAGTTCAGTTTGGAAGCTATTCTTAATGTTCAGGAATGTGGAATTCAATAAAAGGTTACACAGTTACATTGCTTGTGGATTGATTTTTAAATATGTATATGCTGTATATGTATATGATTTTTAAATATGTATATGCTGTCACGAAATTCAATTCAATTCAATTTATTTCTCTATAGTGCCTTTCACAACAGAGTTGTCCCACGGTGCTTTACTTGGATGTACTGTGATACATTACAACTTCAAGATTAAAAAAGTAAAAAAAAAAAACAGTTATACATACATATTGGAAGCAATTAATATCTTTACGTTCTCATCCTTACATTAATATGTTGATGGAGGTCATGTGGTAATGCACTTTTTTATTTTATGTCACTGTGATGCTTGCTTACAATTAGGGATGGAGTGAAAAAAGTTTAATTGGACACCTGCTTATTTAGAAAGGTGATGAATCATGGCAGGAGAGATACTGTAGGGAATATTTAGACTGGACTCTCCCTCTCTGCTGTCTTGGGTCTTGGGTTTGTCTTTGGCTGCCCATTGGTAGAGCTGCTTGTGATACTGTGGTATTGTCTGCATTTGGAAGGTTTATGATTGTCAGGTAAACTTTCACATGTTCATTAATAGTTTCATATATAGCCTTGTGTACTACAGTTAATCACTAGTGTATAGAGATTGAATGTATACATATTGGGTACAGAACAGCAAATTATATAACATAAGCAGTATCACAGACCACGCTGAAACGTCTGTACAGTGAGTTATCTGTGTCACTTTTGCTAGTTATAAATTTAATGCTTGGTATAATAAAATCGTCTGCTTGTGCAACCGCACTATTTTTCCTTTGCATATTTCATTGCTCACTGGACCACAGTCTGTACCACTGAGGGATGCGATTAATTAGCCTGAGCAATTTGAAGCAGCCACGAAAGCAAATGGTTGGAATGACTCAAACAAACCGAAATTTATGACACTGCTTTTAGCTCGTAAAACATGCTAAATTTATTGTGGGCTCTTAGCAGCTGTGAGTACATATTTCCAAGATCTTAAGGAGACTATGAGCAAGTACATATTATACAATCACTTAATGGTACTGGGTTGATTTAACACATAGAGAAAGAATAAAGAGTTTGTTCATGAATTTGGTTTGCAGTGCAATTTGCTGATTGGCTGAGAAAGCATTTCAAGTTTGTGTTTCAAGTTGTATTTGTCACGTAGACAAACATACACCAGTCTTGGTGTTCACACTGTGGTTGTGCTTTACTGAATGCAGCAGAAAGAAGCTACTGTTGTTGGGGTGACCGGAATGTTTAATTATGATCACAAGTTTGCCTGTACACTAACTCCTGTGGGTGACTGACGGGTTAGGGAGAACGCATCTGCCAATACCGTTCATGGAAGATCTTTAATTTGTTCACCAATTAACTAAACTTACCAACAAACTTACCTTTTCTCCATATCATGTTTTTGCTTCCTTCACCACAAATCTGCAGTTTGCACAAGGCAGTTTTGTAGATGGACATGCATCCAGTTGCAAATCCTCTCTTGTAGGTGCGTGTGTAGCGTATGACGAATGGTTCTGTCCACTCGCAGTTTCTGGTTAGGAATGATCTTGATGTTAACCTTAGGCATGATCTCCTCCACCAGCTCAACAACTATTATGATGACTGTTTCAGCAAATGTGCTCTTCTTGTCAGTGTATTCATGTTCAACCTGCATGTCTAAATCTTCCAAATTTAGAACAAGGAATTATGTGAAGTTTTCTTGCATGTGATGTATGTGGGGCGACATGCTGCTTCAGAGCGTGACACTGTAGCCTCAGACGTCTCCACCTGCGTATTGTACCAGTTTGCATAGTAGAATTCCTTATTGTAAGTGTGAAGTGTGCCTGTCTAGGGTCTCCTTTGTCTTTTGCCCTGTGTTTCATGTGCAGTTGTACTGGATAAGCAGCATGGAAGGTTAACAGATAACTGAATGGATGTGTGTAGAGTCTAAGTAAGCCTCTAGAGAAACGTAGAGAGATGGTAGCAGTGGTTCAGATACTAAAGCATGTTAGGGCATTAGATAAGAGCTGCTATTGATATTTCACCAAACCATTTGCTGGGGGAGCAAACTAGAGTTAAGAGACTAATGAATGTTCAACTTGGGAACAGCTGGTAATCTCAAGAGAACATGCTGGGAGTGTGCTTCCTATCTCCAGCCATGGCTTGATTTCCTTTATCTGAAGGGAAATGAGAACCAGCCATTAAACATCAATTTCCTACTTGACTAAAGAGGCCGACACAGCCAACTGACCAAAAAGAGCTGAGTGACTTATATGAATATGAACGGCTAAGGCAGTTGACTATGATTTAGCAAGAGTCCTGTGGAAACTCTAAAGAGCTGCAGGATTTTAATAACAGAAACCATACAGCTAGTGTTAGAGTTATGTTAAGAGAATGGTTATGTGGCTATACATGGATGCAAATTTGAACTTAATGTGGAAATTGATTTTATTTCAGGTGAAATAATTAGCTAATTGATCAGGAAGAAGCTTTTTTTCTTATAGAGATTATTCTGCAAAGGAAAGTAGAAGATCTGAAGGAAGCTGAAGTAAAATAGCCAAGCTAAGCTCATGTTTAGACATGATTTTACACATAATTAACCATATTGTTAAGTCTCATGCAGTAATGCAAATACAAAGGTGGTGAATGGTTCAACAAAAGTTCACGGTAAGTGGTAATGAACCGTTGATAATCCAGTGTAGAGGGGGTCCGCAGAGATTTTTTGTGTATATGGTGGGTCGAGGGTGCAGTTATTAGCACTGTAATCAAGGCTGAAGTCTCTGCCAGGGATTCATGTGTGTGCAGCTCACATGTTTTCCCTATGTTGTCATGGTATCTTCTTCAGGCACTCTGGTCTCTCCCCACAGTCCAAAACCATGCTGAGGCTGATCTGAGTCACCAAATTGCTCATAGGTGCCCCCCCATCCTGGGCTGTTCCATGTCTCCAGGCTCCCCACAACCCTGAATAGGACAGGCATTTTCAGAAAATGGATGGCCGAGGGTGGGGTGTATCATACACCGGGTAATGGGGGAAAGAAGCCTAATAAGAGTTTTTAGTCAAGGAGAACATGACTTTGGTTAGATCGTTGTCATTTCGCCCAAAATTGATACTCCTGTCACGTTGCTTTTCAAGATGTCTTCTTGCTGTTGCACCTGCAAGAAATAGAGAAAAATGGCATTACAGTTAAATTACACAGCCCTTGTATCACACCTGTAGAAAGAACGAGTTGTGACTCAGATAGTGTTTGCACTGTAGGGGCCTGAATGAGGTAACGACCAGACGAATGAGATGTGTATTCTCAGCCTCAAATGGACAACATATTGGATGCACCAGTGGCACAAAGTGGATACTGATAGGAGCAGACTAATTGCAGAATATCCAAAAAAAATTGCAATTTTTACATTTTAAAGTGGCTTTGAATCTAACATTACTAATGTTAGCTTTTGTGACTCAAGCCATTTTTCCAGCCTTGTGTCTCTGAGCACAGTGGCTCTTGCTGATTTTCAGTTTCCGACTTGGCGTCTGGATCTTGACAATTGTGTTTATATAGACTTTCATGAATGTCTTCAGAGGCATAAACTCAAAGAATCAAATATGAAAGAGAAGCATTGAAAGTGCAATTTGTTTGCCTCTTGAGCACAATACTAAAGGCAGGTTATCTAATAGGATGGGCGGTAAGTGATCCTCAAAACATGCAACCATCAAAAGCATGCATCATGCTAATGAGGAAGAGGTATGGAATTTCATTACACTTGATATCATTGGCACTTTTTGGAGTTTTCAAAGATAGCCTAACCTTTATGTGAGAGAAAAGGGTATCCTATTTCAACAAACTTCTGAATATCAAGATGCTTTTGCTTGAGTGCCCCAAGTTGCCTGACCTCAGGGTAAATTTTATTTTGGATACAGTGATATGAGTGTGTAAAGGACTCATTTTATTTTGGATACAGTGATATGAGTGTATAAAGGACTC
>JAODKF010000116.1:794651-807783 GCA_026779585.1 Mormyrus proboscirostris
GGACTCGTTTTATTTTGGATACAGTGATATGAGTGTGTAAAGGACTCATTTTATTTTGGATACAGTGATATGAGTGTATAAAGAATTCATTTAATTTTGGATACAGTGATATGAGTGTGTAAAGGACTCATTTTATTTTGGATACAGTGATATGAGTGTATAAAGGACTCGTTTTATTTTGGATACAGTGATATGAGTGTGTAAAGGACTCATTTTATTTTGGATACAGTGATATGAGCGTGTAAACAGAGAGGAATTAATGCATCCATCAGTAAATAACTTCCGACTGCGGCGAAGTTTACCTTGCTCTGGTGCATTCCCTGCAATGAAAACATTACTGCAACTTACAGAAAAAATAACTGAACAATGCGACTAATGATTTTTGTGTAGTATTTATAGCATCATACTAAGCACAGGTGTTATGGCAATGACCTGGTGTTATGCAGCTTAAATAAACATATCAGTTTTAAATCATATAAAGACAAGAAACTTGAAAATGAACAAAGTACATGATTTAAACAAGATTCTTCAAAACACGTGTTTTGGAGGAACAACATTATATACTCTGGAATAATATATTCTGACAAATTTAATTGCAATGCAAAGGAGAACATTATGTGTGTGCTTGCTTATCCACAGGAAATCTAACACCTTGTGGGGAGGGCTCTTAAAGTGATTAGGGTGATTACTAGCTTTGGACAGTGCACAGCCATCTGCAGGAATTCTACAGATGCTAGGTGCGGACACAATGAACCACAAGCATCCGTACACAGAAGCGTGCGCACACATTGCTGCGGAAAACAATTAAGCAGATGGCAACCACCTTCATTACTTTGCTCTATTTAAATCTGCAATAATGGGTTCTGTTCCCAGAAACTGAGTAAAACAGCATGAGGCTACAACTGGCTAAGCCAAGCTTTCTTAAAAACTCTTTTCGTTTATTTCAGTGTATTTGGTATCAAATGTGAGAAATTATAAGACTTCAATCTGTCAATGATTATGATACTTTAAACTAAACTTCTGACTTTATCAAAATTTCAAAATAATATATTTTTCTACTTGTTTCATCTTGAATGGCCAGCTATCCCCATTTCCCAGAGCTTTCCCCCTCAACACACGACACCAGTACAGATGCATGCACTGTCACGCAAATGATTCTCTTTACTCTAAGGACCTCAGCACCCATCCAACTGCGTAGCATTCAAGGCTCTTGCTAGCCTTTCAAAAGTATTAGCGGCTAAGTGTACCGGAGCTTCCTTAGCCATACATAAAATATATTAGCCACAAAATAATTTTCATGCTGAAAGCAGAACTGCCTGTACAGATGCAGAAAGGTCACATTTGTGTGGCTGTGAAACAGCATGAGCAGGTTGATATCAAATCAAGAATGCATGGATCGAAATTGTGTATTTTTCGCCCTTTGGCTTCTAATCAGCCAGTGTAGCATGCTATCCTGTCTTGTAGCAGCTTCATGCTGAGTGCTATCTGTGCTTATCAGGATGAGTCATCAGCCAGGCTACAGTACCTCACTAGGAAGGAAGGAAAAACCTGGGAGTCTGGGTCAGAAAAACATGCATTGGTAGTATGGATAAGACTTTACTTGAGGGGGGCGCAAATAATGGAGTATTAAACTACTTATGTATTAATCGACCACAAATTAAGTGTTAGTTACAGACTAAACTCATGTTCGTTCATCGCTAATGAATCGTGATGCATTTTGCATCTCAAGTAGTTACTATATTTGTTAATTCTGTGAACCTTTCTGAACTACAGAAGGAATAAATAATGAACACATGTGAAGTACTTTGTTCTTCATTAATGAATCGTGAAGCATCATTTATCTCAAGCAGTTCCTATACAGTATGTTACTATACCCATTCATACTAAAAACCTTTGTAAACTACTGAATGGATTATTAATGAATGACACAAGTGACATACTGATCTCGTGTGTGTCCATCCTTAATGAATCATGACATAACAATAAACGGTCCACTCATCACTGTAGCTGCTTAACCCCAACTTGGGTCACCAGAGCCTATCCTGGGAAGGATGAGGTGCAGGAAAGAACCAACCCTGGGCAGTCACCACCACACCACAGGGCACACACACAATTACAGGGCCAACATAGAGCCACTGATTAATCTATCATGCACACTTTTGGAGGAAACCAAAGCCCTGCCAGAAACCCACACAAACATTGGCAGAGCATGTGAACTCCACACGGAGTGTACTGAATATGACTGATGTGATGAAAGTGTACTTGACTTAACTTACTTGCATTAACATGCTGAGAATACTCTGTTACCATGCCCGACAATGCACCAAGATGGCGGCGTGAGGCGATTTCACCATAAATTGCAACCTTTCTATAAATCAGGAATTAAGCCTGAACTTCCTAACAGACAAGCCATCGTTGTGATCAGTAACTCGTTCATTCAGTGATCAAAGTGTTTCATCCGAATAGCAAGTCGAAAATAAAGCAAAATGCCAGTATTGGGAAATAATATTGCTGGTTCCTTGACATTGATAGAAATGTCACCCAGGGAACTGCCAAGCAGACTTTCATTGATTGGGTGAGTGAGTATTCTTAGAAATAAAAAATCAGCTTGATTGTTAACTGAGAATGAGACATATCTTTCTCTGTCCACTAAACTGTTCAGGATTCAATGTAAATCTCATCATGTAAAATGTAATTTTAAAATATATTTTTAGGAAAAATAACCTAACAATGTCTACTCATCAGGAAATGGCTGAGAATCACTACTTCACTAACACTGTTATGATTATGGACGTATTACATTAAATGACAGCAGTGCATATTGACTGATGTGTTTTTTATATTTTTTCTCTGCATATCAAATTTGAAAACACATTATCACTCATACTAAATCACAGTGCCAAGGGAAAAAAGCACAGTGACAGCTGAAGTGACTGTCATTTTAACAATGAAGAGACATAGAGTACCACACATCTAGGTCAGTGCATATCAGTGACAGCTGTGTCATTACAGTGAAGTACGTTGACATATTGAGACTCAATCGTTGATACGAGTTTATGAATGGTTATCTTCAATGTCTTGTACTCTAGCACATACCCTCCTTGCTTCACATCTTGAAAAGGGTGTGTACTCTACAATAAACAACTGTCATTGGTGCAGTAGTACAGTATATAGCGGAAAGGTGTGAGGAAAGTGGGGGATTGCAAAAGTAACTTCAGAATGAAAAGATAGTTTGAAGAGCATTCTGCAGCTTTACAAAGGGGAGTCGTCTTTAACGTGGTTCAGAAAGCCTTGTTGGGTGAAGTAACAGAATAGCTTAGGGCTAAGGGGAACAAAGGTCAGCTATTCGATAAATAAATCTAAAGCTGTATTTAGATTATAAAACATCTAAAAATACTGCATATTAAATAATCATTTTGGTTATGAAGCAACCCAGATACTTGTGAAGTTATGTAAAGGTTATTTATAGCATAGATTTTATTTTGAGGAATGATTAGATATGAGGACAGTGGAATTAGTGACTGCAGGTAGTGTTTACCCACAAAATACAGAAAAGCATCATCTTCTGATCATATGTATATCCAGATGTAACCATTTTGGTAAGGTAATCGTTTAAGATGCTTTGATTAAAACCACAATCCACCCGTCCAAGATCCCAACAAGCAGCCAAGGCAGAGGAGACCCTGGATGGGGTACCAGTCAAATGAAGACCAGATTTTGGGGAAATCCAGGCTAAAAAGATTACTGAATGGCAGTCATACTGACTAGTTAGATGCAGGATGGTAAGTGGGTCAGGAACATTCTCTAAGCAGGAAATGAGAAATATATATGTTTGTGTGTGTGTGTGTGTGTGTATGTGTATATATATATATATATATATATATATATATATATTTATAAACAGTATCCAGATGTACCTGGATTAATCCAGTGGATTAGGGGAAAATAACAGGGTAATTTTTTTTTTCCTACAGAGTAAACACCCTCTAGGAGAGAGAGTAAAATTCAGAGTTTTCCAGTGTCCTGGAAGATGAATGGAAGGTGGCAGACCAGCAGACCATTAAAGCCATTGTAAACACAAAGCTTCCTTATTCAAGATTTTCTAGACTTTCATTTTATTTGTGATAATGGAGATTTACCCCAAACATTCAAATCGATAGTAGATGCGGTGGTTGCCCGATGTCGTTTGAGCACTCTGCTCTCTCCCTCACTGTCTCTTCCTATACATGTTCACTAAAGATCTATCCAAAAAAGCTTTAGTTAAAAGAATGTAGGCACCCCAAACGTTATCGGAACAGCTAAGAGAGCCCTCTTTTTTAAAGATTTTGTAAAATGGGTTTGAACAATACAGTATATGCAATGATTCAGTTCAGGTGATCTGTTATCTGTAAAATACTGGCGCTGTGTACCAGCAGCAATGCCCTGTGCTTCTGAGGACAGACCCCAGGTTACTGCGGCCCCCTGCTAAATAAGTGGTTATGGAGAATGGATGGATGTCAGAAACGCATCAATTTCATCACACAATAAGTGAATATAATCAGATGAGAGCTACATAATTTAGCATACTTCAAATTAGCTCACTACGTATTAAACAAGAGAGTCATAATGTAGGAAAGGGGCACCCTTGCTAACGAATTAACTCATATAATTTATGCACACGGCGAACATCACTAATATGATTAATTTGGATTTCAGAAGGCATTCCATATAGTGGCACATAAAAAATAATACTGGAAACTGAAGGCTGCTAGAATGCAGACTAAAAGCCGAACTGGTTTTTAAACAGGAATAAAGATATTATTCAGCCTGCGTCTGGACCAGGATAATCTGTAAAGTACCACATGGATCTGTGATGCAGCTATTGTTTGTTTAAACTCTTTGAACATAGGGCAGATAGATACCAAACAAACGTCAGATTTACAGAGTGCTGGAACAAACAGCAAACTGGCCCCAGATGTAGTGGAGAATATGAACTATGGAAGGGGTGTAAATGCAAGGAAAATTACAATTAGGAACCAGGAAGGCATAACACAGAGATTCAGCACAGGACAGCGAGAAAAAAGCCGCCATGTTTGCGGGACATAGATGTTTATTTCTTCTGATTGTACAACTGAGATGGGAAACCAAGCAGACGCCATCCTGAATAGGATACCAGCCCATTGCAAAGCACACATTATAAGCGATTTAGAGACATCGAATCTCTTTGGACTGTCAGAGGGAACCGGAGCACCTTTTGGAAACACTGGAAGGCATTTAAAGAGCTCCACACTGAGAGCCAGGGCTGGAGATCAAAGATTCATTCTTCTAAGTGGACACTTTTTAGATACATCCCTTTAGTTGCTTGAGTTATTCATCTGGAAAAGATTTAGGAAGCACAATTGCAATCACAGAAATGTTAGACGATGTTTTTCAGTTGATCTCCTGCCGGTTTTACCATCATGGGGAGTTTCGCGTTCTCAGATCAGTGTGTTGGCATGGCGGTGTGGGGCTTGCAGAGAATGCCTGAATTAATTTTAATAATAACAGTTTGATTTAGTTTGATAACCATTTTGTGCTGGATTACAAAACACTGTATTGTCATTTCAACCTGGCTGAATACATGGATTGACAATGATGCTTACAAAAATGGGACAGATTTACAATTCTACGAAGAGAGTTGAAAAGAAAGGTTTGTACTGAAAGGTCAAGTTAATAGCATTTTAATAGTTTTTTTGTATTTCAAAAACATAAAAGATTTGCCTGTTTTGTGTTTTTAATTTCCCTTGAACTAAACCTTTATATTAACATATTAATGCACTGAAAGTCAAAAGCAGGACAGGCACCGTAACAGAAGAGTGATGAAGACCGCTTTCTTACTACTATCGTGTCAAGTATGAAAATTTTTCTAAACAAAAGAAATGATGGTTCTGACCTCATGTAGGATTGTACTGCTTATCCAGCGTGATGGATTCAGCGCTGGCACATTCAGAGTTTGCATGGGAATTTTGCACTAGAAAGCAGGTTTGATGTCCCTCTTGGATTTATGCAAATCAGCGAGTGGGTGAAGCACCGGGTATTCTTTAAAAAATGCCTTATTCTCTGCCTTATTCTGTTTATTGGCAGGTTTTTTCAAAACACTGTCATAACATTGTCTGGCATTGTTTTCATTTTCATTGTTTTTTTGGTGATATGTGATACTTTTCCTCGCTTTTCACATTTACATTTAGTCTTTGCATGCTCTTAGCCAAAGAATGTCACCAACTGGATATTACCTGAAATTTTTATGATAAGCACCTTTTCATATGGCATTACAATACAGATGTGGGATTTGAACTGGTCAAGTTTGAAAAAGAATCAACTCTGTGCACATTTGTTTGAAGACATTTTTTATTGTTCTTTTTTCAGAAGTACGACTTAACAATACTGCGGCAAGGTAGGTAGAACTTCCACCTCACACTTCTGGGACTTGGGGTTCACTTCCTTTCCCTGCTCCCTTCAGAGTTTGCATGTTAATTCTGGTTATGGTTCAAACTCACAGAGTTAACTGGCAGTTCTAACAATGATGCGAGACAAAAACATAGAATTCTGAATGTAGAGAAACTCAAATGCTCATTAACCTGTTTTTGTGTACGGTGAACTCGGCCAGTTTCTGCCTCTTGGCATGTATTTGAAGCTTTATAGCTTCATGTGTAAAAGTCAGAGACTTTTCTTTTCAAAATCAAATCAAAGCTGACAACTGTACCATTAATTGGGTCACAGCTGCACTCTAACGGCACTTGGACAGGGATGGTACCGATGGAGAAACCAGCAGGTCCTGAAGACCATTGCTGCAGCCATCAGCACACGACCCAAGTGGGCCCACCCCTCCAGACAGACTGCTGCCTTTGCTAAGGCTGGGGAGCCGCCAAATCCCACCACGATGACATCTGCAGGCAGGCCGGCCTCTGCTAGGGATTGGCAGCTGTCAGTGGACCTAGAACAGCAACTGAAGTTCCCCAGTCAAACTGTGGTCACCGCACTGCAACTGGACACGGTCCTCGTGTCCGAATCCAGCAGGCAAGTCGTGCCGCTGGAGCTGAGTCCCTACGAAGATGGCATGGAGGAGGCCTGTGAAAAGAGACTTTTCAAGAAAGCAGGACTTGTCAGCAACTGCCAACAGTCTGGATAGAGGGCAAGGTGTCTCTCAGTAGAGGTGGGATGCAGGGAATTTGCAGTCTGCTCTCTAATCAGAGCCTTAAGTTATTGGGGCATTGAGGGAGAGAGGAGAAGAGATATCTGCAATACCACCTAAGCGGCAGAGAGAGACTTGAGATGTCTGTGACTCAAGAGAGGCGAGTCATGGGGTGAGATTAGCTAGCCAAGTGGCTACAAGCTAGGTCACCTGGAAGAAGGGTGCATGATGCTGAAAGACCGAAAGAACAAAACTCAGAATGACCATTACTATTATAATGGGATTACAGTACATTTCTGCAAGAGAACAACACATCAGACTCACCTCTAACCGGGGTGACAGGAAACTGATAAAAGGGTATGAAAAGGAGGAAGGGGCTACTGGGTGATTTAGGCAAATATAATTAATTTTTGTGTATATGGTAGCTTATACTTTATTAAAGTACCTTGTAAATAATAACATAAAATTCTCTTGAATTATATTTATTACTTAATGAGGTAACTGTGTGAATTATACCCAAAATGATCATATTCCACTTGATAATTCAAAACCATGTCATAATATATAGAACGCTTGATGACATATATGACATTTATTAAGTTGTGGTTGAAAACTGCAGTTTGTCTTTCATAGATATGGGACTGCCTGTCATGCAGTATTGTACACATTGCATCATTCCTTATGCAATCATATAGGTTTTCAGTCATATCCTGCTTCTTCACTGTCCTGCACTGGTTAGGAATTAACTGAATAATTACATTCATGAATATGAATTTAGAAAAGGCTTCATGGCCCAATGGCCCTTGTTTAGGTAAAGCCGTGTTTCTCAACCCTGGACCTCCAGATGGTCCATGTTTTTGTTCTCTGGCAATTCCCTGGCAATTGTGAGAGAGTAAAAACGTGAACCGTCTGGGGTCCGTGAGGACTGGATTGAGAAAGTCTGAGGTAAAGGCATGTTTCCAGATGCATTATGCGACATGGATGCTTGAGTTAAAGAAAATTGCTTGTCCAAGCGATAAGAAATCTTGCGACCCACATGACTGAGAACACTTCAAAGGGCTATGTACCATATTACTGTAAAAATCTGGTTCTGTGGCTCAGTCAACTTTCTAATGCAGGGAGCCTGCAGACTTTAAACATTAAGTAAACTAGCTAATGTTATTTTCCAGTTGCATTTTCTTAATCACATTTCTCCCCATATTAAAAAATCTTGCTGTAGGCAAATATATACAAACAAATATGAGACGTGGGAGTTTTTATATTGGAGCATAATCAGGTCTGGTTTTCGATGCAACCAAATAATTGAGGCACAATCATTTTTAAACACTCATGAAATAACATGGTACTCAGTCTAATATTACTGGGTGTGCTGGTCCAGGTGTGCCAATACGCTTTATACCGGCACCCCTACGACAATTGCTGTAGAAATGACTGCAGCTTCTGAAATCCATTTTAAGTCATGGATATATGTATTTAGCAAACAAATATTGAGGCTGTGGATGTACGAGGTGCCGTGGTGCCGGTTAACCAACATTTTTTTTTATTGGCATGGATCTTCCTGGTTTCACAGAAGCACTACAGAAGCAGTGAGCTTTCCTGATAAAACTCACTTATAATATGCCCCTCCTTCGTTTTCCATTTGTTGTTCTACTTCCAACTCTTTGTCTTCTGCCAAAACGTAGAAGAAAAAATGCTTCAATAGCTGAATATCTACTCGATTTTTCACTTTACGAGTCTTGTACAGACAAATAAAATCGAGCGTTGGTGGGCAGCCGATGTAATGTTGTTGTTGGGTGTGATCCAGTGCAGAGAGAGGTATGGAGGTAGGGAGAGATGAGGAGGGGGCGGCAGTGTAGAAGAGGTGG
This sequence comes from Mormyrus proboscirostris, assembly GCA_026779585.1. NCBI lineage: Eukaryota > Metazoa > Chordata > Actinopteri > Osteoglossiformes > Mormyridae > Mormyrus > Mormyrus proboscirostris. The sequence goes on from JAODKF010000116.1 coordinate 803,667, forward strand.
TCTGGCCATGACAGCTGCTGGGGGTGGGGGGGTGGGGGAGTCTGTCCCATCTGGAGTACCACGGTCAATCTGATGATGCACTGTGCAAGGTCATAAGATGCCGGATTTTACACATTGGCCGTTTCCGTAGGGCTGGATCGGTATTGATTTCTTTACATCTTGACTGCTGCAGCTACGACTGCCCATACACAGCATCCTAAATATAGAAAGAAACCGTACATTACACAACTGTTTTGTGGGGTCAATTTCTGTAAAATCAACAGTGAAATCATTCTTCCCATTTGATGAACTTATCAAAAAATACTGCCGGCATGAAATTCTGTTATGAGACATCTCTGTCTTACCAAGGATTTCAATTACTCAACTTATTAGGTCAAACTGTAGCCGTAACCTGGAAGAATGACTGTAATTTGACTAAACTCACACTGATTCTCCAATCAGTGCCAGCAGTTATCTAGCTGCCAAAGTGTTTGGACTGTCTTTCAGCATGCAGGCAAAGGGGAAATATCGCCAATTGATACTGAGCATACCCAATTAAATTGCAAAAATAATACATTTGATTATGAACCTCTTAAGTTCACATTTGGCTGCTGTCCAAAGTCTGAGATGTCCTGTTAGCTTTTTTATAACAACATATTGAAAGAATAAAACATATGTGGTCCCTGCTAGCACAATTAAAGTGTGGTTTAGAGATGAATGGTGCTTTTATTGAGCAATACAGTCATTCATTGACTGTAAATTTGTTTTGTCTTTCCGTCTTTCCCATGGAGAATATGTTCAGGGTTTATCTGGGAAATCAGACAAATGAGTATTTTGTAAACAAACCAAATGCATGGTTATTTTGGATCTCAAAAGTGATCCAAGTGATGTTTTTTTCACCCCTTCTTATATTTAAATCTGATACATTCTCTTTATATCTCCTTATAAACTGTAAATACCACTTAATTGATTTGAAGTGACTCTTTACCTGGGAAAGCGGGTCATTGTCCAAAAACAAGCTTGAACAGTTGCACTAAGTGCCACTGCACTCATGAAAACCAAACCCGTCTTTTATTTATAAAATTTTAAATGAGGGCATTCAAAATGGTCAAATCTCACTGTTCCAGACTTAATGAGCTGGCCCTGTGCCTCTATCCTCTCAGGTTTATTTTGAAGACTACATCAATAAATCCAGAAAAATTTTAATACATCCCAGGGAAGACCCCACCAGTGCCATTCGGTTTGTGTGCTTAATGCAGAGAATCTCATTTGTAAATAATCACAATACTAAATGGTGTTCATAAATAAGCACACCTGGGATATCAAGTAACGTAACCAGGGCCCCGGGTCCCATAGTGAACTGTAGGAGGGAAGCATGGTTGGCTTAAAATCATTAAAACATCTTTGATAGAAAGTGTTAATTCAATGCATTTTTATTCTAAACTACCATTCGATAAAAAATAGCCATCAGCTCTGGAAAAAAAACGATTAATGTATTCATTCCTTAATTAGGTTTCCTAAGCTGGCAACTTTTTTTTTTTGTAGTATTGAGCTGTAAATCAGTTACTACCATAAGTTTCAAACTGAAGTACCACTAGTGATTAATGACTAACAAACACACCATATATATGTGTCTGGTTCGTCGTCAATTTCAAAACAGCAGCGTCAACAACAACAACAACGAGAAATAATGGTGCTGTCAATCAATTAATACTTTGATCAAGATCAATGAAGTGTTTGGATGTGATTAATCATGATTAATTGCACAATTACTAATTTTAAAACAGTCATCAATGTACATTCATTAATAAAAACATCTATAAAAAGGGTACATTCTGAAAATAAAGCATTACCACAAGGTCAAAATGATTTCTGTTGAATTTTGGATGTGATTTACCTGAATCACATTGTTACATGATGCTGGATATGAAGACGTGATACAATAGAGGAAAACATGCATGCAGATCTTTACTGAGCAGATCCACCCGCTGCTTCTCCTTAATGATTGTAAACAGCTACATTATCAACACATGCATGGTTTCAAAATGGAAAAATAACCGAAAAAGGCAACACTTGCAGATGTTTGGGACGTGTTCCACACGGTGAATTTCCATTCATCACACCTCAGCTTCACATGTCCAGATGCTGAGGCCCAGAAGCTGCCTTTGTCAGGTGACTGGTGCTGACTGCTTCTGCTTCTGTGAAAAGTCTGTCACACCCTGCAGTTCGTGCAGATGTGGCCAAGAAACTCTTGGCAACATAAGCTAGTTTACCATGAGCTCCTTTGCGTAAAAACCATGACATTAGTGGACGTTTTTTAAGGTTGTCACTGGTCTCCACTTTGTGCCTGTTGTTAGGACCAGATATGGTTCAGGCCAGACTCTGACCTCATTAAGAGGAGACTCCCATTCTTTTGGATGCCTCTGCTTCAGTTCCTTCCTTGGTGGACATCCCCCCCTATCCCTCTATGCTTTTGGCAGGTTTTTTCATGTCCTTTCCCGCTTTGATCCCAAAACCGACATTTATTCACGTGTCACGTATATCTATTTTATTTATAATGTTTTTTTATCTATAAGTGTGAATCTGTTATATTTTTAATTTGGGGTCTACAGGCTTGTTCTAAATAATATTTGATTGTATATGTACAGTGACAATAGAGGTATCCTCGTCTACCTCATCTATCCCCCTCTTCTCCTAAAGCCATATCTGTGTTTTCCTTACACTTTGCTAAGTCCTCTGAATGTGGCTGAAGAGTTTTTAGGGTACAACACAAGCAGGGTCATCATCAAAAACCTTCATCATGTGGGAGTTCAGGCAGCACCACAGAGCAGCGCACATCCGACAACGAATGAATCAAACTCCACCATTGTCAGTTTAGACCCTATAAAACATACCGGGTGCATTTATTTGGCGATATTGTCTTAAACTGTGTAACAGAAGATTACAGTATTGCAAGGCATGGAGTTCTTAGGGCTGGCTCACAGTACCAGTAACAATGTATTCTAAAAAGGTCTTTTCACTGATTTCACATATAAATCGTACATACGATCAGTTTAACTTCCGTGTAGTATGACCTGTCATGTACTTGAGTTTGACATAAATACATTCAAGTTAACCAGATTTTGCTTGCAGCTTAACCATAGTAAACATTCCTTTTTTTGTGTCAAATATCTAATATCGATCAGATTTAGCTGCAAGCAAAATCTGAGTTAAAAAATTAGGATATTCCTTAAGTATAAACAACATCACAGCATACCTTGATAAAACAAATGCTTAATGTTAGTTGTCTATCAGATACAATAAGAACATTTCTTTTTTTAATGTCTTTCACTCAGCAATAAAACTGACTAAATGTAACTTAGATGTACATTTCTGTCTGAACTTTCAAAACCTCCTTTTCTGTTTCCTCCAAAATTTCTGCTCTGGGCCATTCGTAAATGTGCACATTTTTTTCAGGGCATGTTTTACTTATGTCATTTCTTCATAGATCCCAAAATTTTTTGTATAAAAGTGTGTACAGATGTTACTCACCCGTTCCATTTGACATGCACCCTTGTGTGTTTTCTCCAGCCTATATTTATTCCCAGACCTTTATTCCCAACTGCATGTTTTGAGCATCTCCAGCTTGGTTGGTTTATCAAACTCAGATGAAGTTACCATGACTATGTTGAGCTTTCTATGCTAATATTGCTGTGAAAGGATCTCTGTTGTGGATGAGCAGCTCCAGCTTATGCAAGGCTTGCAGAAACCATAGCTCTGTCATAGTCATGGGCTTGTGTTTGAAATGTCTGACTCATTCATGGCACTTTGTCAAAACACTGTCAAACTTGCTGTCATTGAGAGGCAGTGTCATTGTCCTCTGTATAAATGGCTTCTACAGAGGGCATATAGTCAAAGGGTAGTTTTTTTGCTGCTGCTATAATATTGTTAGTGCCGTTCCTGCAGTAGATCCAGCAAAAGTTTCTACTCTAGTTTTCCATCACAGATATTGCAACCGAATGCAGATAGCAGTTGTCATTGAGAAATTTACATTTACATTTACAGCATTTGGCAGACGCCCGTAGCCAGAGCGACTTACATAAGTGCTTTAAGACTCTGCTATAAATTTTCCTCGATACTAGCTCAGTCGAACCAAGGC
>JAODKF010000116.1:839643-851725 GCA_026779585.1 Mormyrus proboscirostris
TGGGTTTTGATTTTCTCTGTGGGTGGGGAGTTTTCATGTTCTCCCTGTGCGAGTCTGGTTTCCGCCACAGTCTGAAACATGTAGTAAGGCAAATGATGGTCTGTAAATTGTTTGTAGTGTCTGTGTGTGTCCTGTGATGGACTCCATCACCCACAGACACCCCCCCACCTTGTCCTCCAGGCCCACCAGTGCCCTGCAATAGATCAGCAGCTATGGATGGATGGGTCCCTCTCAAAATCCTCAAAAATGATTGTCAATTTATTGGAATTTAATTAAAGAAGTCATTGTTCCAACACATAAATAATTGGTTTCGGGGAGTTCTACCTGTCCTGTTTTATAAACAGGGATGATTGGATCACGATGCACCTTATATCTCCTGTTAAAAATGGCCAAAGAAAATGCTTCCTACCTCTTTGGGTAAATACGAGTAGGTTGACATATTAATTTCAGTAAGAATCTGCTGGATTTTTACATTAAGCGCATATCATGAAATTATCCAAAACTGGCTTTAAGCTGGGACAGTTCAGCTTGAGTAGAGCTACAGGGTGTCTCTGTGTTGGAGCAGGTTTACGCTTGATTTCCTGCTTTCTACCCACAATCCAACTCAAAACACATTCAGAATAAAGCTGTTTCATGAACAGGTGTCTTACCTACAGTATCCCACAACACAAACTGTGAAATGAGTTTCATGTAATGAAGCGATTTCAGTCATGCTCAGTCATGCTCATGACATTTTCTAGGCATGTAAAAAGGATTTCACTTTGCATTGTGCTGCAGTCATGAAACTAAGCCGTGAGATGCAGGTACACTTAGGTTCGGTCTGCATTATTTACCCTTTATACCAGTGTTTCCCAATCTGGTCCTCGGAGACCTGTAGACAGTCCATGTTTTTGTTCCCACCCAGCTCCCGGTAGCAAAAATGTGGACTGTCTGGTAGGGAACAGAGAGGGAACAAAAACATGGCCTGTCTGTGAGTGGCTTGAGACCGGATTGAGAAACAGTGCTTTATACTATGAGTGTTAATTTGTTGAACTGCATCATAGCTGAGCCCAATACATCAATGGCCCCAATCTCAGACAGGCATTAAGGGTGACGTCATGCTTCATTTGCATACCTCCACCTCATTTCAAAGCAGGTTCATTCAGAAAGAAGGATTTTGCATTTATTTAGCTGCAGCTTGCATCCAAAGCCACGTGCCTTTTTTGAGAAAGTGGGGTCAGAAAATCTGTGGAGCCGCTGAGGCCCCTATTAAGATGCTGAAAGTACAACACTCAATCTGGACTTTTACAATCTCTCTTTGGTTCATTACAGTGGTGCCAAATGCAAATATGAAAAGCAATCTTTATAAAGTGAAATAATCTGCGGCTTCAAGCGCCCAGTGAGCCACGCCCAGGTGATTCCTGCGCCGCCCTCACTTCATACTTTTCTTGCTCTTTGCCTAGCGATCTATATTTGGTTTCTCGTCCAACACTGCCAGTACAGTATTCCTGACTTCCTGCCTGTTTGCGTTACGGATTTGGATCCGCTTTGTACTTGTTTGCTTTCTTTTGCCACTACCTGGCTCTTGACATTTTGCCCGTTGTGAACTACAATTCCCAGAATTCCCAGACACTTATACCTATATTGCTGCATTTGGATCTCAACTCTGTCTGGTCATTAAACATTGATATAAGGTAAAAACATGTCATGTAAAAACTGGAGAATAATCCATCCATCCATCTTGTGTAACCAATTGTCCTATTCAGAGTCAAAGGGAATCCAGAGCCTATCCTAGAGCCTACAGGTGCAAGACAGAGAGTAACCCAGGATGGGGTACCATCCCATCGCAGGGCACAGTCATACACCATTCACTCACACCTTTGGGCAATTTGGTAACTCCAATAAACCTTAGCATGTTTTTAGACTGTGAGAGGACACTAGTGTACCCAGGGAAAATCCCAAGACGACAGAGACCATGCAAACGCCACACACATGGAGTCACGACAGAAACTCAAACCCTGCACCCAGAGGTATGAGGCAACAGTGCTAACCACTGCATCACTGCGCCACCCAATTGGGAAATACTGCAAATATAATATGCAGTTGGAAAGGGGCAGAATGAATTTGCAATAAAAAAATTGAACATAAATTTTTTTTACTAATAGGTTAAGATTTTTTTAAAAGTACTTCAGAGGCAGAGCACATTTTAGGTACTTGAATTTACATATTACTATAAATATGAAAACTATATCATAAATTTGCTGCAAGTAAATATTACAAAGCAAAGCAACATTGCTGGAGTTCTGGCAAATTTCAATCCAGACAAATATAATCAGCCGTAAATGACCAAACTTGTCATCATTACACCCTGTCCATTTTTTTCAACTGCTGCAAGATTAACAGGAATAACTTCAATAACAGTTCTTTAGCTTTTATAACATGAAGGGATCTACAGTAGGCCTGCCGGCTGTGTTTTGGTTAAGGTCGCTGCTTTAAAGCCCAGGGGACAATCAGCAGTAAGACATTTTAGAATTATAGTTCCTTCAGTAAAATAAGCAGCTTGGATAACTGTATTAGACAGAGAACGCTGTTTTGGAGGTAAGCAACAAATAATTACCACACAATCTGAAGATTAAAAATCCAAAAAGCTCAACTGTGACTATTTTAAATTTCTGCTGTGATGCCTTTAAAATATGTTGATATATTTAATGTTGCATCTGATAAAGTGGCTGAGATCTACTTTTTCAATGTGGTTTAAAAAAAAATCATGCAACAATACCTCAGTTAAATATGATTAAGAAGTAATACTTTTAACCTTTAATACTTTGCATTGCCTGCAGATGTTTAAGAATAAATTTTATGACTGCAGTTTGCATGATGACGCCAAAAGGCGTGTGTAGTAAAATGATGGGTTTAAAACACCCCCCCCCCCACCCAGTCGGCAAAATCTATGTATCGTATGGTTGCTGGACACCGAATGAAATTTATTTCTGGCTACGGGCCTGATTATTTATTCTGGTGTTATATGTTCACACCCACTGTGAGAATGGCCTGGTAATCACCGTGAAATGAGGATGTGAATGTGGCCGTCGGGTGGGAGGCCCAGGGTCAGGCCCCAAGCTTCTCTACTCACCTGAAAGTAATTGATAATTGTATGAACTGGGTGAGAGGAAGAGCGACTGGGAGCAGCGGTCCTCTGGGGGGGGCGAGTGCTTGTTTTAGTCAGAGGGTGAGCCACGTTTTGATTTCGTTCGCTGACCTTTTATTAAAAAAGGCTACCCGGTAAATCTGCCATTTCCTTCCTATAAAAATCCCTGTACCCAGTTCAGTGTTACAAAGTACCAGCATTAACAGTCTTTATTGTATTGGCGTTGTCAAATTCGGCTAAATAATCACCAACAAGGAGACATTCATAATGGTCAATTAAATTTTTCCTTGATGTTATGGAGAAGTAATTAACTGATCTTCACAAGAGTGGAGATGATGTTTGGTACATTATTATTGTCCCATCCATCGGGCTTCCAGCCACTTATCCTGCTTCATGGGGCCTCACACAACACGGGGGGGGGGCATGCAAGCCCTACACGCACAGAGCAGAGCAGGGAGTCGAACCGCAGACGCGGGAGGAGTGAGCTGACTCAATGAGTCACTGTTCTTCCCCTATCTGAAACCACAAATACATTACTTATATTATTAATAAAATATTATTATTCTGAGAAAACCTCTCTTGTCCACTATTTTCGCTATTTCTTTTCCAAAATTCTATCTTTCATACTTTCATCCACTCTATTTTTGGCTAAATGCCTAAATCTGACCCAAGGGTATGTCTCTAAATGAAGAATCAGCACATTCATTAACCCCTTTATTGAATCAGAAAGTTTTTGTCCTAATTCTGGATTTATGTGGCCAAAGGCAATATTTAATTGTAACTCTCTGTCAGATCTTATGCCCTAAATGTTTCCAGGTAAATGAGTTAAATTGTTTCCAGTCTGTGACTTTTAACAGCTGTGATCCTGTATCAATCTCGATTTGCCACTGTCTTCTCTAAGTGAGCTGCAGTTTGCTGTAACTCTCTGTCATTCAGCTTTAATGTGTTGTTTGCCAGATCAGGACAAATTTAATGCCACAACATGAAAGGAATGTTTAAATGTGTATTCCATTCATTCCTCTGTTCTGATGGAAATGCAATGTGGTCGATATTGGACATGCATATTGAAATAATTTCCTTCTGAATACAGATGGATACTAACTGCATTTTGTGTGGCCCGAAGACAGTTGTAATTTTTTCCCCTGAATTAGTTAATGTTTCTCATTAATCCTAAATAAATCAGCTTTATAGTGGTGTTCTGTATCATTTGTTGAATCTGTCATGCTTGACTTGGTTTTGTAATCAGGTGTCAATCGACTGATTTGCAAGCCCTCAGAGTAGAAAAAAAAATGTAAAGCTGGACAGTTCTCTGTTGTAAAATTGATCTGGACATTTATAGGATTAAAAAACCACAAATTATATAGGGAAACATTTGTGACTGAGCATTACTGACAAAATGCTAACCACCTACACAGCTGTCTCCTTTCTGCTGTGCCGATCCATATTTGACTGAAATCAACATCCACATAAACAGGTAGAGAATGTCAGTCCATCAACCAAATTTGACAGAAAGCCACTATTCTGCCCAAAATCATAGTCACACCTTCAAGTGGACTGCATAAGGAGAAGACGAGGATTAAAGTAATCACCAGTTTGGACTTTTCAGAGGGGACTTACCAATTATACGCTCCAGTACTGAAAAACTACATCTAGCAGCAAGAAGGTGGCTCACATAGAAAAGTACTTTGGTTAGAAATTGCAGCTACCAATGTGACCGACTTCAAAAGAATCATTCTGTGATTTAGTGTTAATTAAATGAGCATGTAAATCCAATGCAAACCTAACTGCCAATGCAGAATGCTCCTTTGCATGCCTGAGTAGAATAGGGCACTGTGCATGCGATCCAAAGGTTGTTGGTTCAAATCCTGCAATCTGCAGATTAAATTCACCATTGGATCCTTATCCCCAATTGCTTCAGGGACTGGCTGACCCTGCTTTCTCAATTTTGCATTGGATGGGATAACAGTATCTGCTGGGTTAAAAGAAGCAAAACATTTGTAGGTAACCTTTTTTATAAAGGGGGTGGTATGCAGGCACACTTGGTAACTAAATAACGTAAATGTGCACCTTGTGGTCCAAAAACATGCAGTTTACATCCCAGGATAGGATCGGAAAATTAGAGGTTTTAGAACCACTGGACGGTAGTGATCATAACATGGTTAAATTTGAGGCTAATTTTGGTGCCCGAAGAGCAAAGTCCAAAACAAAAGTATACAATGTTTGGAAGGCTAACTTTAATGGCATGAGACTGAAACTAGAAACTGTAAAATGAATGTGAAATGAATAAATAGCAAAATGGTTGAAAAGGCATGGGAATTTTTATACAGTAAAAGCATATTGTTGCAAGTGCAAGAGGACTTCATACCTGTTTCCAGCAAAACTAAATCTAGGAAACTACAACCAAGGTGATTGACTATGGAAATTAAGAATAAAGTCAGGAGGAAAAGGGCTCTGTTCCACAAATGGAAAATAACTAATGATTTCAAAATAAAGCAGGAGTATCTAAGTCTACAGGGTGAGTTAAAAATAACTTTAGACTCGTCAAGAGGAATGCAGAAAGGAAGAGTGAGGGGAGGAAGGGCAGGAAGGAGATTGAGATGGGTTGCAAGGAGAATCGGGCAGGGCAAGCAGGGTGGAATGGAGCTATACGGGAGACAGGGAAATGCACGCTCAGTATATATCTTTGCATCTACAATACCTCGCACCAGGCTGTGGTGTTTTCGGGCTTTTATCTAACGTGGAGTACCGGTATTAGTCAGGGCCAGGCGCCTCCCATTGGAAGGTGACATAACCGCCCCCGACAGCCGGCTCCTGGAGGCTAAGAGACCCGTCGCGGACAACCCCTGGGACGGGGACCTGGACTGTTCGGGTGGTCCCTAATTGGCGGAGCATGTGGAAAGGGCCTATGAACTTCTGATACAACCTATGACCAGTGGGGAGGCGGAGATTCTGGGTAGACAGCCAGACTCAATTCCCCGGGGGGAAGACAGGGCCGGGACGGCCTTTTTGGTCGGCCTGAGTCTTACGAGTGACAGCCTGATCGCGAAGCTGGCGGTGTGCGTGTTGCCAGACCTGCTTACTGTGTAGATACTAATCTTACACTGATGGGACCTCTATGAGTTGGGAGTCCCATTGGAAGAGCGGTGGCTGGTATCCAAGGATGCACTGAAAGGGAGATAGGGAGGTGGCCTGCTGGACAAGAGAGTTCCGGGCATATTCTGCCCAGGGCAGATAACGGGACCATTCTGCAGGTTGAGCGGAGCACATCAAATGCAGCATTTTTCCTACTTCGAGCCAGTTCGATTGAGGATGGTAGGCTGAGGACAAACTTAGGGACATATTCAGACATGCACACAATGCTTGGAATACTCGGGCCGTAAACTGGGGTCCTTGATCAGACACAATACCTTCAGGAAGCCCATAATAGCGGAAGCGAACTCTGAGGTGGTGGGCAGTTTAGACAGTAGCCGACACATTTTAGAGAAACAATCTACAAGTGTTAGAATGGTGGTGTAGCCCTGAATGAAACTCGGATTTCTCTCCTTTTAACGTATAACTGATGGTCCTGAAGTCTCTGTAGAACCTGCTGTACATGGGACACATGCAGCTCCAGATTCTCGGAGTAAGTCAAAATATCATCTATATAAGCAAGGACGAAGCGATTCAACACGTCCCCCAGAACCTCCCCGATGAAGGACTGAAATATTGACGGACTGTTAGCTAGCCCATAGGGCATCATGAGATATTCATACTGGTCAGTTGAGGTTATAAACGAAGTCTTCCATTCATTCGCCTCTCGGATTCTGATTAAATTGTATGCACTCCACAGGTCTAATTTAGTAAACATCCGAGCTGATCGCAGTTGTTCTAATGCGGAGAGGATTGGTGGAAGGGGTTCTCTGCATTTCTTGGTGATTGAATTCAGCGCTCGATAATCTACGCAGGGGCAGAGGCCCCTATCCTTCTTCTTGACAAAAAAAACCCAGCAGAAATGGGGGAGGCAGAAGGACGAATAATACCTCAGTGTAGGGCCTCTCTGATATAATTCTGCATGGCCTCCTCCTCAGGTTGTGCAAGAGGGTAAAGATGTCCTTTAGGAAGGACAGACTCCACCACCTCGATGGAACAGTCCGACAGACGATGAGGCGGGAGCCCAAATGCCTGGGCTTTGCTGAAGACATCTTGGAAGTCCTGATACTGAGGAGGAATCATCGAGTTGCGGACTTTCAACGGAAGAAACTCTAAATGGCAGGGTTAGGCACTTGGAGATACAATACATTCCTCAGACTAGGATTGAATTTCTCCTACCTACCAGTTTATTTGGGGGTTATGTAGTTGAAGCCAAGGGTGTCCAAGTATGACATAGTCACACACTGAGGGGATTATTAAAAAGCTCAACACCTCAGTATGCCAAAGTCCTACCTGCATCCGCAGGAATACGGTTTGATGGGTCACCTGACCCTTAACCCCTCTCACTGTAAGCGAGAGGCTCTAGGGGTACCTGATGTTCAGTGGCATAATGGATGTCCATAAAGTTGCCAGCAGCTCCTGAATCCAGGAGGGCATGTCCAGTGGCCTATATATTCTCCCAACACAAGGCAAAAGTGTCAGACATCTGAGAACGGGTAACCATAAGCGGCGAAAAAACCCTTACGTGTATCGGAGTCAGGGATGTCTAGGCTGGTCGGGTTGGGCAGGTCCGTAGAACATGTCCCGCCTCTCTGCAGTACAGGCAGAGGTGCTCGGCTTGCGCCATTGGGGTGCGTCCTATCTGCATGGGCTCGGGCTCAATCAGTCGTGGTGACAGAGGGGGGTGATGTGGGTCAGACCTCGGAGTCAGGCAGTGCCTTGCCCGGACGATGTTGTCCAGCGTTATTGAAAGCTGGACGTATTCTTCAAATGAACAGGCAGCTTCCCAGCAAGCATTTCCACCTGTAGTTCTGGGTTGAGCGCTCGTCAGAATAAAACCTCCAGGCAGTCTGGAGGCCAGCCGAGCTCAGCTGTGAGGGTGCGAAACTCCAGGGAAAACTCGGTGGCTGTTCTATTTCCCTGGCGTAGTTCAAACAGTCGATCACCTCAACTACGCCCCACTGCTGAATGGTTGAACACTTCTGAAAATGGGGTCTTGCATGCTCTGGAGGACCAGAGAAGCGGGCTGCGGTCAGTCGAGAGGACAGTTGCCTAATCCAGGGCACGGCTGCTCAGCAGAGAAACGACGAAATGGACCCGGTCTTTGTCGCTCTGGAACTGCTCCTGATGACAGTCGATATAGACCTGCATCAGAAAAGCCTTGCAGGATTCGGGATCACCGTCATATCGGTTCAGCATGATAAATAGCACCAGGGAAGTACATCACAGAGGAGTGGAGGGAACTGGGGCAGCAGCGGCCATCCCTTCCTACATCTCACCAACAACGTTGGTGAGTTGCACAATCTGTTAATGGGCATCTTGGAGCTGGGTCTTGTAGCTCCTTTGGGTCCATGTTGGCGGCGAGGTATTCTGTCACAAACCCCCTCGGAGTAACAGAGGGATGATTGACAGAGCCTTTATTTCACTGTGCTGATGGAACAAAGACTGGGAACGGGCAGAGATATGGTCGTGCAGGCAGGGTTGAAAACCAGGAGATCAGGCAGGCCAGGGTCAGGATCCGGATCCATAGTTGGGGTCACAGGCAAAGGGGTCGATAGCGGGGGGTTTGTCTGAAGACACCGACAAGGCACACGGGGTTCTCACAAGTAGGAAGAGCGAGGGAAGGAAGGGCAGGAAGGAGATTGAGATGGGTTGCAGGGAGAGTCGGGCAGGGCAAGTAGGGCGGAACGGAGCTATACGTGAGACAGGGAAATGCACGCTCAGTATGTATCTTTGCATCTACAATACCTTGCACCAGGCTGTGGTGTTTTCGGGCTTTTATCTAACGTGGAATCCCGGCATTGGTCGGGGGCAGCCTCCTCCCATTGCTGGTCCACCGGCGGGGCGTGACAAGCTAAGGATGACATTAAAAGTTTCTTCCAATATTTTAAAAGCTGAAATCATTAATTTGCAGGATAGTAAGGGACTTACGATTTAAAATGAAATTGATATAGTAAATGAATTTAATGATTATTTTACACGGCTGTTCACAGTAGAAAACATGAGTAACCTACCAGTATGAATACAGTATGAATATGTATAACTGAGGCTGATGTGGTACAAAGCCTAGCTAAGCTCAAAATAAATAAATCGCAGGGCCCTGATGGCATCTTACCCATAACTTTAAAAGAGATGAGGGATATTATTAGCTAACCTTTAACTTTACTATTCCAGAAATCATTATCTGCTGTTGTGGTACCTTATGATTGGAAACATGTTAACATAACACCCATATTCAAAACATGAAATAGAAGTAATCCAGCAAACTATAGGCTAATCAGTTTAGCTTGCATAACTGTAAAAGTAAAAGTAATGGAAGCTATAATCCAAGTGAAAATGGTAGATTACCTGGATTCAAATAACATTCTGAGGGATAGCCAATATGGATTTAGGAGAGGTAGATCCTGTTTAACTAATTTACTTGAGTTCTTTGAGGAAGCTACAAGAGAAATTAATCATAAAAAGGTGTACGATGTGATCTACTTAGATTTCCAGAAGGCCTTTGATATTGTCCCCCACAAACGGCTCTTGCTTAAGCTCAAACTGCTGGGATTTTACAATACGAACTGTAGTAGCTTGGATCAAAAACTGGTTAACAGACAGAAAGCAGTGAGTAGTTATTAGTGGCACAATGTCACAGTGGGCCTACATTCATAGTGGGGTACTGCAGGGTTCAGTTTTAGGACCACTATTATTCCTAATTTACATTAATGATATTGACACCAATACATACAGTAAACTGGTTAAATTTGCAGACGAGACCAAGGTGGGTGGTGTAGCAGATACTGATCTAGCAGCACAGAGACTAAAGAACAGAGATCTTGATTCAATTAGCGACTAGGCTGATATCTGGCAGATGAAATGTAACATAGATAAATGTAAGGTAATCCATGCAAGTAGCAGAAATATAAAGTACAGATATTTTATGGGTTCCACTGAAATATAGGTAGCTGATTATGAGAAAGACCTCAGTGTGTATGTTGATGCTTCTTGCCAGTGTGGGGAAGCAATAAAAAGTCCAATAGGATGTTGGGTTACATCTCTAGGTGTGTGGAGTTTAAGTCAAGGGAGGTGATGCTACTAATGTATAATTCTATGGTAAGACCCCACCTAGAATATTGTGTGCAGGTTTGGTCACCTTACCTTAAAAAGGACATTGCTGCCTTGAAAAGGGTGCAACGTAGGGCTACAAGAATGATTCCTGGTCTTAGAGGAATGTCTTATGAGGAGAGGTTAGTGTTATGCTGTGTGGAGGGTGAGCAGGCAAGCCGCAGGGAAGGAGCAGGTCAGATGACGAGTACACAGGTTTATTCAGGGAGATGGCAACAAACATCACATAATACTACAATGATTGATCTGGGGAATATAGACTGAGACACGGACTAAATACACATGACAGGCTAACCTGAACAAGCAACAGGTGAGTACAATCAGGAATCAACACGAGGTAACGAGGTGGGCATGGCACACACGAGGATCGGACGGAGCTGGGCGTGACAGTTAGCTGAGCTGAATCTGTTTAGCCTCAAGCAAAGGAGACTAAGGGGGGACATGATCCAGGTATGTAAGATTCTAACAGGTTTGGATGCTGTTCAGCCAAATGACTACTTCAATACTAGTCTAAATACTAGAACGTCTGGCCATAAGTGAAAATTGGCAGGAGGACATTTTAAAATAAATTTGAGAAAGCACTTCTTTACACAGTGTGTAGTTAGAGTATGGAATAGTCTTCCTGCTAGTGTAGTGCAAGCTAAAACCCTGGGTTCCTCTCTGAGAAATTCTGAGCTATTAGTTAAGTTGTCCCAAATGAGATTGATTGTAAGTTTCTTATGTTTTTAGTTTGGCTGAAGTAGTGTCTCTAACCGTGCATCCTATGAGTGTGTCCCATGTGCCTGACGTGCAGCCTGTCCTGGCTTATTCCTGGGATACGCTCCATGTAAAAGTGGTTGATGGCTGCAAAAAAAAATCAAGCAGCTAAGATCCTACATATTTCAATATTTCAATAGGTGTTTTTAAACGTCGATACATTTTTGGTAATGTGTTTTATCAAAGTTACTTGTTTCATAATTTAACCTCAAAAAAGGAGACCAGGTGTTACATGCTTTGGCTCTGTGAACACCCCATCTCTGACTCCCGGCTCACTAGGTAAACAGCATTACCCTGATTACCCCGATTACCCTGACCAGGATAATCAGCAGGCAGAGGTGGAGATTTCAGGTCCAGAAAGCACAAATCCAGACCAAGATTTTGTTTCAACCAACCAGTTGAGCAAAAAGAGTCATAGTCACAGAGTACTCAACTGGTTGGTTGAAACTAAATCCTGGTCTGGATTTGTACTTTCTGGACCTGAAATCTCCACCTCTGTCAGCAAGAAGATGGATACATCAGAAGCAATATACAGTCTGCATTTATTATTATCATTTTTATTATTGTTATAAAATGTTAACATCAATATCCATTACAGAAATTTGACTCCAAGACAAAGCTGAACTCCATCCATCCATCCATCCATCCATCCATCACAGTGGCACTGTCCCTGACCTCCACGCACTGTTGAGAAGATGTGTCAGCCACGACAACACCACAACATCCAGAGCCTTCAGGTACTCCGAGTGGATCTTGTCCACCCCCGGGGCCCGGCCACCTCAACCCCAGTGATGGGCAAGCCCCCCCAGCATCTTGAGGCCCTGTGCCCTCAGATGACTCAAAGGCAGTGTGCGTAGGTGTATCTGAGGCAGGGTTGAGGAGATCCTCAAAGTATTCCTTCCACCTCCGGGTGATGTCCCCAGGTGAGGTCAACAGCGCCCCCTCCCCACTATAAACAGT
>JAODKF010000116.1:851825-865540 GCA_026779585.1 Mormyrus proboscirostris
AGGTGGTGATCAGTTGACAGCTCTGCCCCTCTCTTTACCCGAGTGTCCAAGACAGAAGGCCGCAGATCAGATGATACCCCGGGCATGTTTGTACCATGTCCACTTATGGACACCCTTATGCTCAAACATGGTGTTTGTTATAGAGAAACCATGCATTGCACAGAAGTCCAATAACAAAACACCACTCGGGTTCAGATCAGGAAGGCTGTTCCTCCCAATCACCCCCTTCCAGGTCACACTGTCATTGCCCATGTGAGCGTTGAAGTCCCCCAGCCCCTCGTGGCACACCAACCAGCATACCACTAAGGCAATCCAAGAAGGCTGGGTACTCTGAACCGACATTCAGAACATAAGCGCAGATGACCGTCAGAGACCTATCCCCGACCCGAAGGCGCAGGGAAGCATCCCTCTCGTTCACCGGTGTAAACTCCGATGTTAAAGCACCAAGCTGTGGGGCCACCAGTAGCCCCACCCCAGCCCGGCGTCGCTCACCTGCCGCAACTCCAGAGGAAAAGAACGTCCAGAATTATGAGCTGAACTCATAATTCACAAGGACAGATTAAATTTTTAGTAGTTTGTCAGTTATGACAGAAAAGTGAAAATGACCAGTCATGCTGGTAAATCCACATGCTCTATGTTGGATTCATTATCTGCGTGTCACACGCTATGTATTTAGAGTAAACTCTTTGCTTGAACTATGTATATCATGAATGCTAAACAATTGTCAAGATCCCTATTTTATAACCATAATTGAATAAGCATAACACATTGCATCTGTAATTTGTTACAGTTATTGGTCTCTGATCCTGACCAGAATAGGTGGGTGCAAGGTGGATGATTGGGTGATTTTAGTTTGATTTTTTCAAATGCTTTGTTTCATTATATATAGAAATGCCTTTAATTCATTGAACTAATATACTCAAACCAGGATCAAAATTCTATGATTTTCGCAAAAAGGAAGTGACACAAATACTGAACTACATTACAGAGATGTCATATTGTGCTGTCTTGATGATTATTTTTGGACCAGGCAGTGTCACAGACATTTCATCGTCAAAAATTAGCCAGTTAAGTAAACAATCTTCACTGTGATTTAAATGAATTATTAACATAGCTGCCAAATAACATTTTGGTTCCATCTAAATATAAACTAGAACCTGATATGAGTCGGATGATGTAGTTTGGCTTTTTTGTATTTCTTTGCATTTTAGTATTTGCAACTAAGAAAACTTATATATCAGAGCAACCTATAAAACATCCCAATATTCATCCACGGACAAACAAACTCCTCACTGAATGCGATTATTTTACAATTTTTATATTACAAACAATTTTACTTTCACCTCAGAAATAAGCATGCTTCTTCTGGTTATGCACGTTACTGATGTATTCTCACAGCATCACATTCCGCTATACTCCTTTACTTCCCTGCAGAATTAACCTATAGCAGCTTGATGTTATGTAATTATTAGCTATTGCTAATTATTATTTTAATTGCAATGTTACTGTGTTTAACTGTCGATTACTGTGTTACAGTAATCATATGATGAAGAAGCCCAATTGCATTATATTTTATAGTAAAACATTGTGTGGTTGTGGGTAAGAACTTTCATATACTGCCGTGATGTAAGACCTGTCCTGTAATCTGTTAAAAACCTCTTAAATGTGACCTCTGAGGATGCCTTTGTTTTTCTTTTTTGTTTTTTTTTTTTACTTTGTAGGCTAACCTATCACACTTTTATCAATTTGCTCGCGAAAATGAGGCTTTATTTATTCATATTTTCGTAGAGGCCATTGGTGATGTTTTATTTCTCAAAGTCTTCCCGGCCTGCTTTCGTAAATATGCACTGACAGCAGAGGTTACCTTGAGCAGACCTGGGGGGCTTCAGGCCGTATATCTTCATTTAACCAAGGTTCCGCAGATGCCACAGAAGAAGAAGAAAAAAAAAACAGGCAAAGTTATTTTCTGCCTGGGGCCCGTGGGGGAGCGGCAGACGCTAATGATCTGGGCAGTGCTGATGGGAAGCCCCGCTCTCCCAAAACAGCGCCTGTATTGCAGGGAAGGATGACGAGAAAAGCTGGACCCATGGTAGATGTGGCTGACATGTTGCCCTAAGCCCAGGTGCATCGGTGCAATGACACATTATTTGGCCTGTGAGCTTTCTGGGGGTAGTGATTTATGGCCAAGTAGGCTGTGTTTGTTAGACGAAGGCTGTTCAGTGATGTGCTAGAGAGAACTCATAAAATACAGCATAATGTCCCAATGACAAGTACAGTATGGGATCCAAAAACTGAATTTCTTACTCAGATCAATAAGACATGTGCCAGCCCGTCATAGACATATGTCAATATTTTTAATGTCAACTACGGAATTATCTTCTCTGAATTAAGCTTCAGTTATACAGTACAAAAAGTCATGAAACGATAAGAATAGGATTAAACTATATGGCCTTGATCAAGTGGGCCAAGGTCTCACATGCTCACAGATACTCCTGTAAGATTCTGGGGGGAGGGAGGTAGCACTCTGTTCCAGTGCACTTTTCATCTGTTGCCTAGATAACTAAGTCAAAACGTAGTTTTAGTTCTATATTTATTGAGTGAATGAAGAAATAGGCCAGTTAAACCAGGGAACCTTAAATCTTAAAGTTAACTAGATTACCGACAAATCTTGCTGATACAGGTCCAAGCCTCGGTTGTTCTCAGTGTTGCATTTTTTCCAAGCTGCCTGCAAGTTTTCACCGCTTCCTACATCTTTCTAGTCACCTCATGGCTGAAGTGTCTCCCATTAGCTGCAATTCGTCTCGATATCCCATCGCTGGGCCCCAACAATCAACACATGAGAATTAAAATTTCAATGGAGCGAACCCTGCGGATCCAAACAATATTATTAGCACCATTAAAGCCCATTTCGCTCTGTGGCAGGTGTGGCAGGATGTTTGTCTGGCTGGTCATGGCAGAAATAGCAACCCCTAAGGATGCCCATGTGATTCTGTTCGGTGATGTATTGGCCTGCAGAAGTGTGAATGCAGCTGCTGCATGTCAGTATTCCCTGACAGGTTTACATATAAGCCAAAAGAAAAACTTTGCTTTAATGAAACTGCTCTGCATTTTTACTGCAACCCACCAATTCTCATAATATACTCACTGTCAAGCCTGTCGTATAATGACCCTCATTGGCACTAGTAGCAAAAGTTCATCAGCCTTGACTAATAACAGTTCTTTCCCACCACATGTGCCTACAACAGTGTTTCCCAACCCGGTCCTCGGTGAACCACAGTCGGTCCACATTTTTGATCTCTCCCAACTCCCTACTAGACAGTCCGCATTCCAGTTTCCTCCCAGCTCCCGGCAGGAGCAAAACCATGGACTGTCTGTGGGTCACAAGGACCGGATTGGGAAACACTAACCCATGACAATAATCTGACTGACAAAGCCTGCATGTATGATACAACTGATGCTTCAAATTAAGTCGTCATGGAGGGGGTGTGATCAGAACCGCCGATACCGCCACTAGCAGGCCAATATCTCAGTTCCCTGATTAGAACTGTCACTGTGTGTCTAACAAGGTAGAAAGCTGTTTCATTACTGTATGTCCAGTGCTTGTGTGAGAAAATGACAAGTGATGGACTAAGCGATAGGCAGTGAGTCAGAAGTCTCCTCATTTATGACTTTTAATTATACCCAGCTGTCATAGAGTTAAACACTTACAGTTTTGAAATGGAAAAGATGCAAAGATGTAGGACTTGGGATGTGAATAGGCAGCCTTTTTGTTTCCTGTATTCTCGGTAGGAGTGACTTTGCTGTTGTCAGATAGATTTAAACCATTATGGGTTATCTGTATATTGCAAAAAAGTACCAATTTAATGGCTGTAAACAGCAGATGATGATGTTAGGAAGGTACCATTCTCAGAGCAGAAGTTTATATCCATTGAACAGGTACTGAATGGGGCCTTTAATATGTGGAGAATGTGGCATCTTAACTTGTGAGATACATTAACAGAACTGCCTGAAAAGATGAACATAATGTGCTTTATTTTGATGGTATCCTTCACCAAAGCATCCCAGCAAGATGTCTTGGTGATAATGAACAACATATGTTTTAAGAAGCAGCGTTAGCATATGAATAATGCAATGATTGTTAGAATTAATTCTGAAACATAGTGATCTAATATTTCAGGTGATTTTCCTGAAAATTTCACGCTGGAGACATTTCTGGGAAAACTGCTGTGTCTCCTTGCCTGCCAGGACACAGAAGGTGGCTGATTCTGAGGGCTGTTCATCCAATTCACTTCCTTGTCAATCGACTCTCCCACATGCTTTGTTAGTTGGAGTGATTTGACCTCCGCTGTCTGTTGTAAGGGTCCGTATGCATTTTAGCAAATATACTACAGATCCAAGGACTAGGTCATTTATTTAAATGTACAGAATATGTGCATGTAAAATATAAATAACACGCATTTCATTAAATTTTATTCCAAAAATGCAAACTCAGCATTTTGCATGTGTATATTTTTAAGTATAATTCAGATAAATTTCTAATAAATATGTATTCATATTTAGCGCATCCCAAAACAATAGGCTTCAGTACTTTACATGCTTTATTATACTTTCAAAACTTTTTGAAATTGATTGCTTTCACTAGGTATTTCACTGTATTCACTGGATATCACAGACCAGGAAACATCGCCCACTGTGTAACAATCCAGGAGCCAAACTTGAGGCATCACAGTTTCTCACCATAAAACCTCATTGAAGCAAATCCATGATTTTCCTCCTGATTTAGCACAAGACAGATGCACACATGCATGGTAACGCACTTGGGCAGACAGACAGAAACCATGTATAAAGAAAAACAGTAATTTTAGAAAATCGTGGCGATAAAGGTAGTGATGAGGGGAAGATTGAGCCACGGAGTGAAAAATAATTATGGTTATTAAAATCTTAGGCAGAACACATCACTGTCTTGCCGGTTTTACATAAAATCAGAGTTTAGCTTATTTTCTGTTTTGTTAGTTGATTATTATCTGTTTCATGTCCATTTACCCTGAACATATCAAAGGGTTTTTCTATTTTCAATCATGGCTACAAACTGTGTTATAGTGGTTCAGGCATTGTTGTCAGTCTGACCAAAAGTATTTGATCTGTTTTTTGTGCTATATATTAGCTGCTGGTGCAACCGAAACTTTGTTTCCCAGAGACTGGCTCAGACGCCATGGGCTACAGGATTGAACAGACTGAGGTACACTAAGGAGGATGAGGTTTTCATGGAAAAGGTCCTAATGTCATTCCATTCTTTGTGACATTAAGGCTCCACTGTCCCTGACTACTTGCTGTAGTCTTGTGGTGCTTTTTTATATTCATATGTTCTCAAATGCAGCAACAGTTATACATGTATACTTCTATCCTACTATTGAAACATTGTTACAGTAGATCTTCTTCTACACTGCTGCACTAGTTACACAGTGGTGCTTTAGGACAGAGCTATGTGGCCCATGAAATTTAAAGAGGTGGGATTTCAGCTTTCTCCACGAAAGCAGAGAGATTCTGTGTTGATGAGCATATTCATAGAAAAAAATAGCTGATATTTATGCCAAACTGTCAGTCAGAATAAATCAGAACATCGAAACAAAACAAAAATTAGCATAATTATACAAAATAAACAGTCTATCAGGATGTGCAAACTAAATTAGGATTGTGTGAGACTCAAAGGACACAGACAAGGGATTGACAGTCTAATATATAAAGCTTACACAGAAAATACCAAACAGTCATAGAGAGTCTTCTGGAAACTGTCCGAGAAATGTCAGGGGTGAAAAGTCAGCTTGTTTTTCCCTCCACAGGAGAACAGTTTTATGTTCAGCACTGTAATGAGGTTCTGCAAATTAAGTTCCTGAGAACACTTACTTCTGCTGGCTTCCTCATGAAGTTCACTGGTCAGTCTATTTGACGTGTTCAGTCATTAACCTTATTGTCTTATGAAGAACATCAGCGAGGCTGATGCATTTCTGTTTTATCAACTTCCCATGTGAAATTGTTTATTCTGGCTGCTCTTCATATGTATATCATCACCATTTTCTTACCGCTGTTCCTGGTGAGAGTCACGGTGACAGCAAGTCAGACCATACATGTTTTTCCACGGTCATTCAATCTTCATGTTTTTTCAAACCATCTGGAAGATAACCCCCCCCCCCCCCAAAAAAAAAACATGCATCTTTCTTTCCCAGGACCTCTACCCAGAGGGGCATGACTGGAACAGCTGTCCAGGTGGCACACACACACACACACACACACACACACACACACACACACACACGCATGTTGGGTAAACATATCTCTTTATGGGTGCACACATGCACGCACACACACAACATATACACCTCTCAGAATGAGAGTTTGCATCCTGCCTCTAGGGGAGTGTATGTGCATCTGTGACATTCTGCCCCATTCCCTACCTTGCTTATGATTCCCCTTGAGTATGGCAGTTTACTCCTGCAAATAAAAATATGCGGTTGGGTAAACTGGTTTCTCTAACTTGCCTGTAGTATATGAGTCTGCAACACTATATGCTGCCCCTGGTCTCATTCCCTGTAGTACCATTGATATTCTATAGGTTTTTATGCTTTTCTGTTATAGTTTTAAATTATATTTTAATTGTTTGTAAGTTTCTTTAGTGATCTAAAAAAATAAAGGGATTGATGAAGTACTGTAAGTCCTATTGGGAAGGATCAATAAAGTCCTTCCCTTTCCATCCTATTCCTTCTCGTCCTTTACCTTCCCTTCTCATCCAGTCCCACCCTTTCTCATCCAATCCCTTCACTTCCTGTCCCTTCCTTTCTCATCCTTTCCCTTCCTTTCATGTCCCATCCCTTCCCTTTGCATCCCTTCTCGTCCTTTACCTTCCCTTCTTTTCAAATGGAATAACAGCCCACATTGTGCTAAGCCATTTAAACTTTTCTTTTGCTATCCTGTCAAATCTGAATACAAGCTAATTCAAAAAAATAGTTCATATATATATACATATATATATACATATATATATATATATATATATACACAGTATATATATCGATGGTTTTGCTGCATGCCTACGCTTTTGCTGTCTAGTATTAAGAAAACCCCAAAAAAGCAATTTAACAGTTTAGAGGGGCAGAACAATTGTTCAATAAGTGGCAAAGACAGGATATTTGTGATACTCAGTCCCCAAGACTAATGATTTGTTGGCCAAGGCTGAAGCCGTCCAGACCTAGATAATATCAACCTTGTATTATTACCTAGAAGTCAAGGCAAGTCAGCATGATCTTCTCCTTATCTATTAATCCAGGGCTTGGTCCACGTGATGGAAAATGATGAATCAAGGGATGTATTATCATCAATTCATTGATGGAAAGACACCTTTAATATGCATTTCTAGGTTTGACGGAGAAGACCTACTCAGCATGTTAAAGATACATAGTATCATGAGCTATAGTCTTCAGCAAATCAATGCCTCAAGAAGGTACACAAGAAATGGAGTAGAAAATAGTGTGCTGCATGCTTGACTGCTTCTCGGTAAGTGTATGAATACATTTATTCAGTGCTCGCACACTTATTTGTGGACTGTGATTTCTGACAAAACATTTGTCTCAGACTGCTGCTGAGATAAAGTTACTGAGCACACTGCTTTGCCTCTGAGAGGAAACTGCTTTCATTTTGAAGGAGAATCATGAAGACAGCAGGTGATACAGTGTCCTGGGTATAACGCAGTGCCCCCCACCCCCCTCCATTTAAGCCCCAGAGGAACAGCCAAGCAGATTGGCTCTGCACTGGAGAGATGTGTTTTACTTTATTAGTGAATCCAGAGATGATGCTGTTTCATTATTGCAACCTGGAGGGTCCGCTTGAGCATTTATATCAGCCATGACAGTGCATTCCACTGACCACAGATGATTCTCCCCTTTTGTCTTCAGGGCACCTGAATATTCAATAAGCTACTGCATGCTTGCTGCGTTAAAATATATTGCAATAAGTTTTTAATATTCTATGGAATATGTAGGCAAAGTTTCAAGTAATTGAAAAATACCTGTCATATTAATAAATGTAAAACAGCTTATTTGACAGCTAAATTCATGTACTGGCAAGTCAAATAAATTTGTCACATGGTGTTTAAAATTATAATCCACATTGTGTAATTGTTCGGTGCTACGATAGTCTGAAACTGTTCACTTTTGTGCACCTACAAGGTTGAAAGCTCTTATCTGCAGAGGTTAATGAGCCAATTGCTTGAATGAAGGAAACTGACAATTTATTACAGATAGAATAAAACTGCAAAGAAATATCAAGTGAAGCAGGAAGAGGCTCTCTTACAGAGGTATAATAATCAGCTATGTCAGTGAAGTACTGGCCGAGGTGAATGGCCACAGCAGTGCTTAAAATGGGATGATCCAGTATCCCATCTCAGCAATCCAGCTCAAGGTTTCCTTCTGAGCTCTCCCGTGTTATGAAGCGTTGATCTGCCTGGCCTTAAATTCTGCTTGTTATTGGGGGACCATTTCGCCATTTCGTTTTGTGACCTCTTGTAGCCTGTGCTGTACATCAGTGACGTTGTAGAAATTGCAGTTTCTATCAGCTGGTAAAATATTTTTACTATAACCTCTTGGGAAAAGAATGCAGTTTGTTGTCATTTATCTCACAGGGAAGTTAGAAAACAAAAAGAGATGAATAAGACCCCTGAATCATTCACTCATTACGTTAAAAACCAAGACATAATAAGCTGATAGTCCATGATAGTCCAGTTACATTGAAAAATACACAATTTATGAATTTTTTATCTTTAAATCAAATAAAGAGATTCAAAGGTACCTAAATGTGAAATTAAACAGCAATAATATTCCCGAAAAATTCAAATCTTTTCAGCCTCACCTTGGACTTGTTTGAAAATGTGAATATGCTGCAGTCAATCCTCTGTATCCAACTATGTTACAGAAATGACTGTAGATCCTTATTTATCCTAATGGAGACTTGATCAGCTAATGAAAATGTTTATAGAGTGTTAACAGTAATAGTCATATTTTTACTTGAAAAGTAAAACCACAAATGCATTTTGACAAGGCTGAATACTCACCCCCTGTATGTTCAGCTTGAAACAGCATTCGTTATGTAATTGTTGAAATTAGTATATTTATTTATATTTAAAAATGTCAGGGTCAAATCTGAGACTCCTCCTTGCAGTGTTGACAAATCATTATGTTTTGTAAACTTAATAGTTCACAAAACATAGTTGACTACTGAAGCAAGCACTGTTCACTGTCGTGCCTGAAGCAAATCTTACAGTCATCTCTGTCATTTTTAAAAATGTTCCTTTCAATACTCCATTCCAGTGACTCATTCTTCTCTTTATTATTTATTTATTTTTTAATAGCGGGAACAGGAAATAGGCTAATGTTTAGCAAGCTAATAGTTTGCATTTTTTTCTTCCAGTCTTTGCTTTGCATGCACATTTTACTAAAAATCCAATCATGAAATTTTAAATAAAAAACTTTTTTTTTTGTTTTTCCAACAGAGTATCTACATGTTTCTTTTTTTATCATTGGATCTTATTCTATTATTTCAAATATTTCTATTCTTTCTTATGTGTGAGCTATCGCTTTTTAAAAATAGTACTTTGAACCAAGACTCTTTAAATATAAATTTAGGTGCCTCACTCTCAGGCATTTCATAAAAGTATTTCTCCAATGAAAGCTACATCTGCCTAGTTTCATCTGTTGAAGGATAAGACCTCATTTTCCAGTCCCGAGAGCCTCCAAGATAAAACCCATACGTGCTTTTTTCATGAACATAATTTCACAGAAGAATATACCAAGAAGATGAATGAATATCATAGATCCATA
The DNA here is from genome assembly GCA_026779585.1 of Mormyrus proboscirostris. NCBI lineage: Eukaryota > Metazoa > Chordata > Actinopteri > Osteoglossiformes > Mormyridae > Mormyrus > Mormyrus proboscirostris. The sequence goes on from JAODKF010000116.1 coordinate 861,692, forward strand.
CATTCAGAAGATGTACCCACATATCTCTTGTTAGCTTAAGAAAGAACATGCTAAGCTTTGTTTTGATGCTGGCGTTTGTTTGACTGATTATCACCGTCATACCAGCACCTCATCCCTTATCCCGCTGCCTGGCACATTTTGAATGCACATAAGATGAGAGCTCATCTGTGCCACTTGCCACCAAAGCTCTGCTGTCACGAAGAAGCCATGCGTGGAATGCCCATCAAGCATGTGCGAATCCCATGTCTTAGACTCTCAGAAGGCATCTTTTGTCACTTCTTTCAGGACAAAAATGATAACACGTTATTCCTAACAGCAGAAAGCGCTTCATCCCCAGTGGGCCTCCGCGTAGCAGCAGGCCGACCTCCCCTTTATCGCTTACGGATTGTATTACGATGCGCCTGGCTAATTACTCCTCCCCCAGCGAGGGCCTCCGAGATGTACAAACCCTTTGCCATTTTGATTCTTTCAGCTTTTTTCCCAGTGTTCCCAGAATAATCCTCGCTATGTAGTTGACTTCCATCGAGGCTGTCCCTTTGTGTTGTCCTCTGTGCTTCCAGCCCAAATGCTGCTCTGAATATGTACTGAATATGCAGCTAAAGAAAAGGGTTTCATGGATGGATGGATGGATAGATGATTATAATGTGTTTCAGAACAGAAGAGGATGATAGGAGTTTAAACATCTTACAATGCGGCTTAGACGTGTCACTGTTACTTGCTACATTTAATATTTAGTATGCTATGTAAAAGTTACACTATCATATTGCTTATTATTTTTTGTTCTGTCAGTCTATTGTGCTTGTGTTTTGTAAAAGATATACTTGGATATAAATCCCAGTATTAGACTTAAGTAGAATTAAAAGCATCCATTCCTAATGCACATGTGATGCAGCGGAGAGGAAATTTATTTGTTGAGTGTTTTTTTCTAATTTGTCCAGTAAATGGTTCCAAGTAGTTAAATTAGGCTTGCCCTTTTTGTAAAAGCACAGGCTTATCAATTACCAATTTGTTAGCACCTAATTGCTACATTTGTACTCACTAGGACATTCCACATCAGAAGAAGCCTAAAAACAAAAAGTGATTTACCTAAGACTCAAGCCACTGCAGTGTGACAGGCACTGGATGATGGCATGATGAATTGTAGGGGTACCAGTAACAACAGACAGAGAGTGAGCTGACTCATCAGTCTCAATCGCCTTTGGTAAAAGGGAGGAGATAAGATTCCTGGCAGAGATGCCTTTTTCTGAGCCAACCAAAGGAAGGCATCCCCACTGCACCCCGCCCATCAACACACACATACACACTCACGGCTCCTCTCGGCCTCTGGAATGCTGTAATGCACCGATGCTGCCAAAGACTCAATCGGCTTAATGAAGTATCAAAGCACAGGGGTGAGGTCTGGAGCCACATTTAATAAGATGTCAACCAGAGTAGATGACAGTAAGCGATGACATGGGAGTCAGGAGGCTGCGTGCTGATGCGCGACTGGCTTTAAGCAGGTGGCTGCGATGAAACGTGCCGGCAAATGCGGAATTTCGTTTATGTTTACCTTACAGCAGTGCTGTCCAACTATTTTTACAATGAGAGCTACTTTTCTCCGACGACGGGAGCTAATATAGAGCATTGTTGATTAATAATTATTGATTAATAATTCCGCAGTTGACCTAGATACATGCTGCCATCGATCAGTAGATCACGATCGACCAGCGGATTGCAATGGGTAACTTGGGCAACCATACCTTAAGGCTTTGAAAGCCAAGGAAGATTGTTGAGGGGAAGTGTGCCAGACATGGGGAGAACACTCACACTGCACACACGCAGAGCGGAGCTGGGATTCGAACCCCCAACCACTGCACCCTACTGCTTGCACTAAACAATCAACATATGCAATTTTGAAAACGGAGATCGAAGGATGGTGCAGCCAACACACAGCTGGAGAGCAGAATTTGATTCCCCACCCAGACACTACATCTTTGGGGTTTGCATGATCATCGTGGGATTTTCTCCAGTTTCCCCCCACAGTCTAAAAACATGCTAAGGTGAATCACAGTTGCTAATTTGGCTGTAGGGGTGAATGGTGTGAGGGCCCTTCGATTGATTGGCACCTCATCCTGGGTTATTCCTTACCTGTTGTTTCTGGGATAGTCTCTGGACCCCTGTGATCCTGACTAGCAGTATAGAAAAGGAATGGATGAAAACAGGGGCCCACAAAGTCTATCTCAGTAAAATATAGCTGTATCTAACCTGCTAAATCGAATGAAGGCTGATTCTTTTTTCTGGGGTATTAATAATACGGATCGAAAGATCTCTCATACTTAACTGAAATATGCCTCTCACGCACAATAATGTTGGAGTCTTGAAGCAACAGTCTGTCAATCAGTAGCACTTCGCTGCTAGCTCAAGAGATATGCATTCTTAGAACTAAGGCTTTCAAATGAGATCTTCTTGGTGTTGGGAGTCAGACAGAATGATAGATTCCCATAAAAGAAGAAATCAAAGCACCAGGGCACTTTTATTTGTATGAGTACAGCGGGAGGCAAAGGTTCTGAGACTTTTACTTAGTTATGTATTCATATACCAGCCCATGGTTTCAAATATGAAAATGGGAGCTACACTGACTGTGAGTATATAAGCTGTTTGTTTAGGATGGAACAGACCTGACACATTTTGGAAAAACAAGCTACCTGGCAATTATGACTTTGAGTTTGTCGCACAATGTTTACAACCTGTTTATTTTGCGATCTTCCTTGCTACCTTTGCTGCAGGCCCTGCTGTGGAACAGTCGGAAAATGCGCAATATGCTCCTGGTGATGCTCTATTCTGATTAGCTGTGGCCATCAAACACAGGGTGATAGGACCCTCTCCTTGGCGGGATAGGGCACAAGGTAGCAATACGGGCAGGATGAGATTTCATGCCATCCTGGGGCAGACATACGGCGAATTAGACAATTCACCTAACTGCTTGCCTTTGTACTGCAGGAGGAAACCCTTTCAAGGCAGAGAGAACAAGCAGATCACACACGTGTGCACATAAATCGCACGGGTGAAGTTCTAACCAGCTTTGGGGGTGAGATGCTACTGTGCTACCTCATACTAAGCATAAAAATCCTGGATAGAAGAAAAAACAGAACTTGTCTCAGCAATGCAACAAGGAACACTGACAATGACAATTGGACATGCGCTGTGCTACCCCCAGCGGTCGTGTCAGGGCATCTAACTCTCAGGCTGGTCTCTCAGTGTTCAGGGCTGACCAGAGTGACCAGTGACTGTGAGATGCGATGGCCAGAAGTAGCTGAGGATGACATCATAGCAAAAAAGTAGGGGCAAAGGAGCAGCAAACCGAATGCAAGACACTAAGCTAGATAATGAAGCAGATCACTATCCAGGGAACAATCCAGAACTTGTCCAAATTTCTAAGTAAAAGGAGAATGCCAAGGGTATTGGATTGGGTTTGCGTGACAGGGACCCGTCCGGACCAAGACTGTGGGAGCACTCTGTGTTTATGGGGTGGGGGGATCGGGGAATATTCAGTCCCTTTGAAATCAAACCTACATCATTGGAGAACGCCAGAGAGACCTTACATAAAATGACAATTTACTGCAGGTGTGAGTGGTTACAAATTGGACCAGTTTAGAGGTGGGTGTGGCCATGGGAGAGCTATGTTAGCAGCAAGACACTTGTGAACTGAATATAGACCAGATTTGACAAAAGGCATTGCTGGTATTCGCCAGTTTGCATCACCATGTGGGACAGGGAGCACTTGATGTCAGTAAGTTTGGGCGTACCGTGATGATTATAGGGGCAAGCAATAGGAACAGTACTGTAAAATATACACTGGTCAGTTTGGGC
>JAODKF010000116.1:872172-883500 GCA_026779585.1 Mormyrus proboscirostris
GCATGTCTACTGTCTGCCAGTACGCATGTCTACTGTCTGTCAGTACGCATGTCTACTGTCTGTCAGTACGCATGTCTACTGTCTGCCAGTAGGTCTGCCAGTACGCATGTCTACTGTCTGCCAGTACGCATGTCTGACACATGATTTTTTGCCAATATAACTTTACACCTCAAGTATTTTTTTGCATTATTTCCTACCAAAGTCATTCCTAACCTTGTTTAATGACCGTGTGGGGCAAAAGACAAAAGATGTCCATCGGCAAATTGAAGATAAGCATGTCATACCATGCATTATGCTGTTTAATGTTGAAACCTACATTCTATTTTTCTAAATTCCCTAATTTTACCTGACTGGTCAGTATTTAGTGATTTTGAATACCTTTGCATTTACCTAATAAAAACAATTTTACATCAGTGATATCCATCAATCCATTTTCTGTCACTGCTTGTTCTATTCAGGGTTGCAGGGGTTCTAGAGCCTATGTGAACAAGGCAAGGAACAACCCAGGATGGGGCACCAACCAATCGCACGGCGAATCACCATTCACTCACAAATGCACACCTAGAGGTGATTTGGTAGCTCCAATTACTCTCAGCATGTTTTTTTTTTACTGTGGGGGGAAACCAGGGTACCTGGAGGAAATCTCACAATGACGTAACACACCCCATGAATAATAACAATAATAATAATAATAATAACAACAGCATGATTCCAGAAAATGTTGCTTTTGCAGAAATTATACATTCTATGTCGTTTCATTCAGACTAACTTATCAAGTGTTGTAAAATACTTTTTTTTTATTATTTTCATAACCAATAAAGAGGGCATTAGTAAATGTCCCCAATTATTCTGTGATAGAAAAGACAACCAGTCATCCAGAGAGTGATATACCAGTACCAGAGAGGGGAAGTGATATACCAGTACCAGAGACTCCTACTTGGTTTCCATCTTTCAGCATCTCACAGTTATGATGATCCACCCCCTCTGTGGGCGGGCACCTAAGAATGTCTAAAATGTAGTGTGTGACATACTGTGCATACGGAGAAATTTGGCAGCTTCTGTTAACTATTTTAAAGCTCAAACCAAATAAAAAAACGAAACTCCTATCTTAAACACGCAGAGGTTCAGAGTCAAAAAATTCATTGTCACTTTTGTATGCATGGCTAGCTATCATTAACATTTTACTTTTGTTAAGACACTTTGTCATGTGTTTAATTTGTCATGATAAGTGACATGGTCACATGGCTCATTTGAAAACCTCAAGTGCTGTAGCAGAGCTTTAATTCACTTCTCCCCCGCTGAAGGTTCGCATACGGAGAGGAGCATTTCTTCTGAGGTAAAATAATTAGAAGAGACATAGCGCTTGCTTTTGAAGGCAGCTAGTTAGGCATTGATGTGGAGGGTTACTGAAGGCTTCATGCTTTCACTTCCCCACTCCAACTATTCCATGAAGTACTCTTCAGACTTAGCCAGTTGTCTGAGTATTCCATTATATAATCATGAGGAGCCTTGTTTTAGATATTACCACTTACGTAATCTTACACTTGGGCTTCTTGTCGTGTCCATTTTCCCCAGCCATTAAAAATGTCAAGGTATGTCAGACTACCTCAAAAGTAGCTGAGAGACTCCGGTGGGCTACGTCCTGGTGTGAACTGGGCTGAATTATGCAGATAGCACAACATTTAGACTGAGGGGAAACCCACGCAAACATGGGAGAGCATCCTAGCAGTGCAAGCACACTGCCAGGAGCAGGATGTGATCTCCAAACCCGAGATATATCAGGCTACTACCCAGAAAACCACACTACAGAAAACTCTGTGTTATCTGCAAAACACATCATGAAAAAAACCTTTTTATTTAATAAGACTATCATCATAAATTATGACCTGAATACTTAATATAATACTTGTAATGAATACTTAAATTACTACTGCAACACTTAATGAACCACAAATTACTATAGAACCACAAATTACTATTAGTGCTTTGCATGTACGGATAAAACTTGATTGTCCCAGGACAGCAGGCTAATGATTTTGTGAGCCATGGTGCGATTTTGGTACCTCTGGTTACCACCATGTAATACAGTTAATCCATCCATCCATCCACGCTCTAGAAGGAATGTACAGGGGTGGCTGGCTATATGCCAGGCAGCATAGGGCACAGAGTAGGGTTCTGCTCAATGGATTAGATTTTTCAGGGTTGTAGAAATGCATAGAAAGTTCTAGAAATTAATACCTATCATTAAATATATGGTTTTTGCTGTTGTGTATTTTAATGGCTTTGTTTTCATTAAATGCGTGCATTCAGTTATATTTTGTGCTTTTTATAGCATTTCTAAATAAATGTTCGTAAATTTAGACATAAAAATAGGAAGAACAAAGCCGAGAGTCTCTAAAAATACACCAAACGTTGCAATACTTTGCTAAAAAAGCCCATTAGCATCTACAATATGAAACAATGAACTTGAAAATAACAAATGCATATTTTAATAAAACAGACAGTCTTTTCCCCATAAATACAGATCAAAAGAAGGAAAGTACAAAGCCGACACCTCCGAAGGGTTAGGCCAGTAAACAAACACTGTTCTGCTGGGAGTCATTAACGATTGCAAAGCATTGCTTTCTAGCACAAGGTGAGATGCACCTCAGAGAGAGAATCAGGGCAAAGGACACAGGAAGTGGTTCTGTTAAGCTCAAAAAGCTATTGAGACAGGAAATTGATTAAATTAGATGCCTGACTGAGAGACTGCACATTCTTGTAGTTCCAGTAATTTCATCGTCTTCATTGTCTCATATTTCCAGACCTAGTCATTGGGGACTTTGCCTTATGCCCTTTGTAGCCTGGGAATCCCCCAAAATTCTGTACTAGACAAGCCTTTGGAATATGGATGGATGGATACTGCCTAGAACTGGATTGACAGTTCCATGCAGAAGTGCTCCTGCAAGATCTTTGGGGACTGTCATACAAACCAAGGATTCTCAGCCTTTTCAAGGCTTGCTGACCATTACAAAGTGTTTGCGCCATGTTGGGCTACTCATTGGTGTTTTGTCGTTGAGCGGGTGGGAGGGATGGACCCCCTCAGTAAATACTGTAGATCTAGTTGACAAACTCTGATTTAAACTACAGGGTGATACAATGTGGTGTAAGAGTTTATTGATTCATTTCTGACAATTGTTTAATTTAATAATTTTAGATGAATTTCTGATGATATTCTGATAAAAGCACAGTTTTATTAGGTACAATATATATTAATTATACTTCTAGGACAGATAGAACTACCTACATATTTGCTTATAAACCAGAAACCTGACTGCGGTCATTATATATCGGACATACGTCGGAACATTCCTCACATCGTGCAAATTTTTTTCTCTTTATATCTGCTGCTATACCTGGTTGCATTAAAGTGAATTAATTGCCAATGGTATTCGCACAGCCACAATTAGTGTGATTAGCTCATTAGGCAACATTCAGTGCTGATGCAGATTTATAATTAAGCACACAGCCATGCAATCTCCAACAACAAATGGTAATAGAATGAGAGATGTGGAGTCACTGCCAAAGATTTCAGAGGATGCCACTGTTCCAATACATCAGTTTGTCAAATTCCCACAATGCTAAAGCTACCCCAGTGAAATGTAAGTGAAATGATGGAGATCTCATAGGAACAACAGATTAACCACAAAAAGCTCTCAGAAAGGGACTAACTGGCACTGACGACGTCCAAAGTTGGAATGTTCACTTCTGACTTCCAAGCTCCCTCCGGAAGCAACATCAGCATCAGGAGCTTAAGAGCTTGGCGTTCCATGACGAAGCAGCCGCACACAAGCCTGAGATGTCTGTACGTAATGCCAAGCTTTGGCTGGAGAGTAGTAGAGCTCGCCGCCTTTAGACTCTGGAGCGGAGGAAATGCTTCTTCTGGAGTGATAAATCGTGCTGCACCATCTGGCACTCTCATGGATGAGGGTAGGTAGATGCCAGGTGAACTTCACCTGCCTGAATGCATAATGCTGCCTGTGTAGTTTGGTGCAGCAGGAATTATGGTCTGGGATGTTTCTCATGTGTGTTCTGGGGCTCTTGGTTGCATCATACTTTCTTCTTTTCTCTTCACAGGTCTTTACAGAAATGATTGGCTGAGATGGGAGCAGAAGAACCCAAATGGGGATAAATTGGAGCCATAACTGAATGGCAGGTCAGATGGCCGTGAAGGCCACAGTGGTCCTCGGAAAGTTATCACTGAACACACAACGAGTCTACCCTCAAAACCATTCAGGAGGGTCCTAACTGCATGTGTGTGCCCTGTGAGGGACTGACATCCCGTCCGGGATGTATCCCAGCCTTGTGCCTTATGCTGCCTAGGATAAATACCAGCTCCGCAGTAACAACCAGGTTACTCTGTGATTGACCAGGAAAGTAACACTAAGGACTGAGAGACAGCAGATCATTTATCATCAGAATTTGACTTCATTGCCCCAGTGAAGATAGCAGACATACGTGGAGGACATTATTTTGGTCTTACTTGTGAATTATGAATTATTTGGACCATTGTCCACATTCCTACATACTGCAGAGGGTAGATACCCAGTCTCTTTTTAAATATTCTGTTTTCTATAAAGCTGTCATTGGTTTACATTTAGCTCGTTGTTCCGGTTGTATTGCACAATTTACAAATATAGTTAACTTGTCTGTTGTGTTTCAAAACAATCAGCAGTGTATGTAGTTTTGATTTACTGTATTCAAATGATATATAAAAAATTCTCATTATACAAGTTTAAACATATATCTTGATCTAATTCCAGATTTCTCAGCAATAAGATTTAGTTATTACCCAGAGAAACGTTTTCTGTTTGCAGTATCTTACACTTTAAATGGACCTTTAAATGATGGGGTTAATAAACTTGCATCTTGGATCCCACCAACATTCACGTAACAAACTGCTCCAGGCAAAATTACAAAAAAGCAATAAAAATAAACAAAACTAAACAGAAAATGTGAGATACTATGTATGAAAATATCAGGTGCAGGAATCAGAAAAAACACACAGTGATTGCATGAATGAGACAATAGCCAATAGGGATTTTGGTTTCTATAGTCTATATGATGTAGGCTAAGAGGTCATGTGGGCAATATCAGTAACAGCAATTATTCTGTCCAGAGACATTTTATTGCTGGAGGTTAATAACAGTGTTGTTCTTCTGCCTGTCCTCACAAGGTGGAGGCTGATCTCTATCAGGGTCTCTATCACATGCTGGCGCATACCTGGACGCTTCTGTCTCGAAGACACAATGAATAAGATGAGATAATGCCCTTCAGGATGGTGACGTCATACTCAAATTTTGCACAGCATTGCTAAAAAGTCTCTTCAATTCAGCTCTGTGCAAGACAGACATCATGTGCAAGCTCATTCAGACGTGCAGGTCTTTGGGATTTGCTTAACACTGCAGTCATCCTGTTTGAGAATCAAGAGTATAGAACAGTCTGTTTTAACTGTGTTCAACTAGCTATAAAGTTATGTTAAAAAAATCTATAAATTACCTCTGTAAATGTCCCAGTGCTGTCAAACAAATCAACGTTTTGTATTGCCATAGACACCCCACCCAGCCTAGCCAGCTATATTTAAAAAATTATCTCAGAACCTTAAGACAACCAAACAGGACCATGCTGCATTTGTGTGAGTAATTCAATAGGGGAAAAAGCTGTATATATATATTTTAAAAAAAACCTCCAAAAATAAGTTTTAATTTAGCATATTGTGCCCCAGATGCCTCTGGTATCAACTCCCCCAGGCACAAGTACAGCATTGACCGGTGCTTGGTCTTAATCTCGCACTTGCTTTCAGCATTTGCCATTCCCAGTCCCTAGTAGTATAAGTGTCAAGTGACATAACTCAGATATACAGAAGAACCTGTCTATGGAGAGAGATTTCAAAACTATTACTCTTTACCTGAGATCGATCCCATTATGTGGGGTGAAACTGAAATGCTGTGTTTAAGAGTAAAAACCTCATGCTGTCATTGATATCATGGACAAGCCAATTCTGCAGAATACAGAGAAGCTGTGCGCCTGCGACCTGAACCCAAAATGTGCCTGGAACTTCCAGAAAGACGATGATTTGACTAGTAAGTCTACATCAGGCCAACTAATGAAGAAAATCAATATTTGAGACTGAAACTCTATTAAACCATTTCAGCAAGACCTAGTTTGAAGTATCTCTACATGTTAAGTCTTCAAAATCACGATGCCTGTGGTTTCTGCCTTGCTACTCTGCTATGCATTTCCCCCAGTCTCTTTCTCATGGTGAACTCAACACTGACCTCAGAGCTGAAAGATGCATAGAAACGCTGCTCTATAGGGCTGTGCAATATCACAATATATCTTGTGTGACCATAGAAAAATATCTCTGGTTTCAAATTGCACTCTATTGTTTATTTTGTTGTGCTGCAAATCACACTCCTTATGGCAATTTTTGAAGTCATTTGGATGATGCTGTGCGTTCCTCTACACACCATGGATGCAGGCAGGAAATTTGCATGAAGGCAATACAAACAAATGTGGAGGAGAGTGAACGGGACACAAGATGGGATAATTCCAAACTGGATGAGGAGTCTGAGGCGCTAAGGCAAAACAAAGGGCTTGTACCGAAAATAGCAGCTACGTCAAACAGATGGAAGTGGTTTGTCTGAAACAGAACAGATACCCAACTTTGCAAAAAATGCCACAAACCTGTCCTTGCAACACACTCAAACACCGCTAACTTCTTTTATCACCTACACATGAGTCACTTGTGGACGTTTTACTTACACAAAAATGTTCTAACCAATCAGATTGCAGAGGAGGTGTCCAAGCCAATAGTGGAGGCAGGACCAAGACTTCTGAAAGAGTGCTTTGTTTACTTGTTATATTTTATATATTTATATTGTCTTATTTTGCTGCTATAGTTCAAACTTGAAAGTGTTAAGTGTAAGGCCTATATTTTGGTTGTAAATATAGTTGAAAAGTGTTTTACATTTACCTTATATTTTATAGTTGCTTAATTAAAAATTTGCACAAAACTTTTTAAATGAAAGGAGAAAATAATCAAATATGTAAATACCTTCTATCTGTTAAGTGTATCAATCAAAATGTGACAAGAAATGTGCATTTATGGTCATTTTATACATACTATCTATTAACTGAATTAGCAGAAAATCTGCTACTGTATATGGTGATATGTATCATTATTGGCATATGAAATGACCTGCATTGGGATGTGAGAATTTGGCCATATTGCACAGCCCTTTTGCTCCGTTTCTTTGCAACAATGACTACTGTGGAGGAAAATGACAATAGTCCCAAACTCTATATTCACAGAATAGGGGTTTTAGAAAGGTGTTAAGAACAAGGCTGTGGGTTTGATTCCAAAAGTAGTAGGGATCCAATCAGCCCCAAGCCCCTGCCCCCTAAACACACATGGTACACCCTTGATAGCCAACTCAACACGCAGGATCTGGAGCCTTCTTCAGACTAACCAGTATCAAAAACTCTAGAGGTCTTCTGTCACCTCCTGATGAGCCATCGGAGACCTCAATGCTAATTATCTCACCTACAGGATTCGGAAGCTGACTTTATACGTTCAATTTGTAGTTTATCAAAGCATATGTTTTTGATATCTAGAGATTTCATGTTTGATTACCTTGCACGTCATGATAACCTACAAAAATTCAATTTATAAAATGTTTAAAATAGAGAAAATGGTCGAATGGTATAAATGTGAGGGAGGCCTATAGCCTACTCAGCATTTTTTATAATTAATGGAAGCTGTCAAGCAGAGTTTTGGGGTGTGCGGAGGACAGCAGGGTGATGAGAAGTGTAAAATGCAGATTAGATGACGAGGACTCCTTCTCCAGGACAAGCAGTCCTCAATCAAAAGGCTTTAGCCTATTGAGAAATACCAGCAATTGTTTTGCTAAATTTAATTCCATACAACTACTTTGTGAAATTGTCTGGAATTCATTTATGTATTTTATGAAAATATAAATCAAACCATAAGGATAGACTTTTCGATTGATCAGAGTTATAAACTGCTCATTGACCGGATGCCACCACTATCATTTTTCAGAGTATATCGTAATGGGTCAACCAACCAGATAATGGTAATACTGTAGTTAACTGGTGTAATACCAAGGTGACAGAGCCTCCCAACAAGGCAAGATTTCCCCAACTTCACATCTTTATAATTATACATTATACTCTTTTAAGGCTGAAGCCGCTTTAAACACCCCTTGCATTCACACTGATCTGTTTGTGACATACAGGCATTCTTTGTGGACGGTCTCTATCCTGGGGACAAATGTCTCTATCTGGGGACAAATGAGCACTAGAAGCGGGTGGGTTCATGACCATGCGAGTGAGCATCTCAGTTTGGCCTCATCACAGCTGCCATGACAGTTTCTCTCCCGGAACGAAAGATAGCACAGACCCGAAAAAGTGCAGGGCAACGGATTCCTGTGGGGCCGACAGCTTTACAGTACAATCTACAATTGCAGGCACAGTCTAAGAAGCAGGGGTCAAAGCAAGCAACAGGTAAAATTCATAATCCAGTGATAGTCAACCACACATTTCTATGACAATACAAAGTATTCAATTAAAGGCAGTTTACATATAAATAATATTCACACACACACTTTACCTTTTTTGACAAAGAATTTGGAGAACTAAGTTGCCCTTATTGACTTTCTACTGATAGTAGAAAATTACGCCCAAAGTGCTTGGGCGTATTTGTCCCCATTAAGTACATACATGTCTGTTGTATATCATACGCGTGTTAAGATGGACCGCCAGGTGACTGTGGCTGCCTGGGTTTAGTCAGCCCCTTCATGCTTACCTTTGAGTTTCATTGCATTGTGCTGTGTTTCTTTAGCCCATCTCCACCCCCCCGCCCCCAGAGCCTGAACCTGAACACCAATATGGTCAGCCCCGCAAACAAGCCCTGCAAACAGTGAGCGTTTTCAATCTCCAGTAACTGCAAATAAGATGTGCATGTGTTCACAGCCAATCCTGCCCTGTTCCTGTCTTATCCAGAAAAAGGGAAAATGCTGGTTCACATTCAAAACCCCATGTAACGTGGTCCTGCCTCACATCCCTGTCTGCAATGCTCTCATTGCAATAAAATGCAGCATTGATATCTTTACGGGATTATTTAATGAAAATCTCCTAGTGTTGCTTGGTCTAAGACGGTATAAGCAGTTTGGAAGAAAACAAGCGCTGGCCCAGCAGTGGAATTCAGTTGGGCATTAAAGGCTCTGAATGCATGTAGGTCCTGTGCGCTTCTGTAAAGTTGCTTACCCTTCAAATCAAACCAAATGAAATCTGACTAAAATTTAATATTTTATGTATGATCTCTAGTAGGGTTTCATGGTATACAGGTCAAGCTGGGGAGCATGCACCAATGCAGCATGTTGCCGCACCCACCACACAGCGAAACTCCACGGGATCCTGGCTGGCAACCCCACAGGCAGACATGCGGTCCAGTCCCACACCCTGGAAATGGCCATCCATCTGCCGCAGCCAGGTGTTACGTGGGCACCCCCTCGGCATGGTCCAGTCGCTCAGGTCTTCAGCAATGAGGATCCTGCGAGCCGGATCACCTTCAGGGAAACACGCCACATGGCCGTAGTGCTGTATCTGACGTTCCCTCACGATACACGATATGGGTGATGTGCCTCATTCGGGACTCCTCTAGTAACCGCTCATTTGACACAAAGTCAAACCAACGATACCCAAGGATTCTCTGAAGAGACCCAGTACCAAAGGAGTCCAGTCTTCATCTCAGCTCATGTCTCACAGCCATACAGCAAGACAGGGAGCATCAGGACTCAAAAGACTTGGACCTTTGTCTTCTTGCAAAGATATCGGGAACGCCACACACCCCTTTCCAGCTACCTCATGACCCCCCATGCTCTTCCAATCTGTCTGCTGACTTCATAGGAAGAGTCGCCAGAGACATGAATGTCGCTGCCAAGGTAAGTGAACCTCTTGACGTGGTCAACATTCTTTCCACAATCAGACACACTGCTGACCGCTGTACCTAAGACAGGGGCGACAAACTCCAGTCCCGAAGGGACATATGTAGCTTAGTTCTTTGCTTGTTCCACCACAAATGATTCAGCTCAAGAGCTGTGTTGTCATTAGCAGAAGGAGGTGAATCAGATGTGTTAAATGAGGGTAAACCAGAAATTGTGCAGGGCTCCAGCCTTCCAAAACTGGAATTTGACACCCCTGGCCTAAGAGGTCATTAAAGGCCTGGATCTTGTTTTTAATCCAGGAGACTAGCAAACCCAGACTCCTCGCTCAGTCCCTTGAGAACCATGATCAGAGCCTTCATTGATTCCATGCAGATCACAGCATCGACGGCAAAGTCAAAATTGGTAAATCTTTCCTCTCCAGCAGATGGATGCTGGACCTCATGACCCTGCCCAACACCAATTCTATGCAAGCAGTAAACAGAATAGGAGCAAGAACACACTCCTTCTGAACCTTAGAAGCCACTGGGAATAATGCAGAGATTCTGCCTTCACTATGCACAGCCCTCAGAGTTCCAGTGTACAGGAAGGCCATGACGTCTAGAAATTATGGGGGGATCCCACAAGCCTCAGGATGTCCCACAGGGCAGCTTGATCAACTGAGTCTGATGCTTTGCAAAAATTGACAAAGAAACCCTGCCAGTATTTGTATTTGTGCTCAATCAGAACCATCAGTGCCAGGATGCGATCAATGGTAGATTTCCTATATGTAAAACCAGGCTTCTTTGGTCACTGACAGGTGAGCAAATGGTCACAGATCATGTTGAGGATTACCTTAGCAAGGATGCTACCCACCTCTGAGAACAGTGTTATCCCCCTTTATCTGCCGTAATCCAGATGATCACCCTTTTATTTCCACATAGGAACAAGAAGTCCTGTTTTCCAGTCAGTTGGGATGATGCATGACTCCCAACTGGAAGTAAAGAGGAGGACAGGAGGATAACCTTATCACCAGCCTGGAGAAGTTTGTCTCAGATCCCTCCGGCCTTCCCTACCCCCAGCTGATTCACCACCTGTGCAATCGCAGTGTGATTGGGTGGTTCACAGCTAATTGGAGGATTAGCCTCAAGAACCATGAACCCAAAAATGTCCAAAGTTCCAGCCAGATGATCATCTTTAAACTTAAATCCTGGCCCAATGAGTTACAACTGCAGTGTTATCGTTCCATCACTTGCCCTGACTGCGAGTCTCCGAGGAATGGATTTGGATATGCGTAATGCTTCAATTCTTCTATGAGCTGGATGTAGGTTGGTAGACCATAGTG
>JAODKF010000116.1:885433-896504 GCA_026779585.1 Mormyrus proboscirostris
CATACTCGTGGAGACCGCCACAGTCCTCATAGCCAGCCCTGTCAGTGCCAGTGGTCACACTGAAGTCACCCATGACCCATCAACAACTAAGCAAAGTTGTGATTAAAATGTCTCCCACACTGAGACATCACTCACCATTATTGAAGAATATAGCAAGACAACAGACAAGACATCCATAGAGAGCCTTAGCCTGAGTTTTACAATACACTCGTTGAAAGGAGTGACATCGGACATCGAGAGAAGCTGCCACAACAACAGCTATTGCCTGAGTATGGCGGTCATCAGAACAACAAGACCAACAATAGGGTAGCACAGTAGTTTGCCTGACACTGTTGGGACCAGGGTTCGAGTCATTGCCATGGCTGCATGTGAGTAGTTTGCATGTTTTCCCCATGTCCTTGTGGGGATTTCCTTGGGTACTCCAGTTTCTCCTCACAATCCAAATACATGCCGAGATTAATTGGACTTATGAAATTGCCCATAGGCGTGCATGTGTGAGTGAGCCCTGTGATGAGGAGGTGCCCCATCCTGGGCTCTTTCCAGCCTGGTGCCAGTATCTTCCGTAGGATACGCTTCAGACGCCTCACCACCCTGAATATGACATATGATTACAGAAGATGGATGATAGTGGCATTATGTTTAGGCTTTTCCCCCTTTTAACTAAACTTGTTTGTCCTTGATTGTGATGTTGCACGGGGTACACTTTTAGCTAATAAAGTGATATCCACAGATACACTGTGTAACCAGTTTGGTCCTGTACAGGGATTGCAGGATGGCTACAAACTAGCACAATGTCAGCTTGCTTGGTCAATTCAGTACAGGGACTCAGTGTGGTGGAGTGATTCAAGGTTTAGCATGTCTACGAATTCAAAGGTTTGCTCAGCGGTGCAGAATATCTGATGGATGATCAATCGAGTTAAGGACTGTAGTTTACCTGATTGACTCAACTTAGAGGCTGCACACTTGTTTATTACCATATACAGTACTACCTTAAGACTGAAGCCATTGTATCATTGTACACTGATACCAAACATGAAGCTGTATCAGTTACATTAACATGTAGACATGTAGACATTCTGTGGCGAGATGGGTTTATGAGCAGAGGGGCTGTGAGAGCCTGCAAACAGGCCCCTTCTTTTTACATTGGGGCTGAGGTGACATCATCAGGTGAGGCATGTGATGGTCTGAGCTCAGTGACATTGGGGCCAGTTCCTGCCTGGGGTGAAAAACAGTACAAGGCTCCAAAGGAGTCCAGGGTCACGGAGTCCTGTGGGGCCTGCAGCCTTATGGGTGTTTAAAATAAATCATCATTTTGATAGTGCAATCAATAAGCAATAAATGGATGTAAGAATTTGACCAAGAAACTATAGATGGTCACTTGTAATATGTAAGTTTTTTGTGAGCAGTAAAATTTCAGTACAACTTCTGTATCGTTTTTATAAGTGACAGTATTGGTTAAGTTAACACAGGAAGGTGAATTCATGGCATTTCTTGAAACTGAAGCAAGTGACAGGAATACAGTATCATAGTCACATGATTGTGGGTGATGGATGTTTATTTATAAAACATTACTATGCAGCTAGAGGCAACTGGTGAGATACATAAGACATGCCTACACTCATAGTTTGTTTTCTTCCCTTCCCTTTCCCTTCAAACGATTTAGAAGATACGCCATGGAATATTCTAGCAAGTAATAGCAAGATGGCCTTGTGGGGATTTCCAGCTAGAACTGTTGTCATGGAGACATGAAGAATTTTCAAGCCTGAGCCTCCTGTAAGCTTTTGCATATGCAAAAAGTTCCATGAAAATGAACAAACTTCTTAATTAAAGAAAAGGTAGTCAATACATTACTGTAGCTTTCAGTTAAAACTAATTTTTACATATGTATTTTAAAAGTTTGTTGTAGTGGTCTAATTGCTCTAATTTGACAGGGCTACCATAGTGATTATTTTTTAAACAAGGATTACATTATAGTAAGTTGTATTTTAGTTACAATATATTCATTTAAAAATGTGACTTCTCTTGGTTCATTTACAGTGCTGAGTAGGGGAAAATAATACTACAATTTGTTTAATGTGATGTACATATATTGAGAGGAATAAGATCACCCAAGGTTGTAACAAATTGGTTGCTGCGTAATTTCTTTACAGCATACAGCTTGCTTCATTATGCATTAATTATTTTCAGTATATTTTATTTACTTAACAGAACTTTATGACTTTTTATGACTAATTAGAACTGGCAGAAATGATTGTTCTTGTTGACAAATTATGCTATTTTATAATCAGAATAGCTCTGGGTATCTGTCCTGCAAATATGTTTCTGTCATCATAATTCTTTAAGTATATAATATTTCATGCTTTTTAGTCTCATTTAAATAAATAGATATTTAAGGATAGACACATATTGAAATCAGTAGTACAGTCCTGCAACAAGGCTATAGATGCATTCTTTAAAATGCATTAATCAATATTCACTGAAATTGTGTATCAGCATACACACATGTAATGGGAAAGACAAGGTTAGGAGAATGTGACTCCAGCACTTAGTAACAAGTAACAAGATGAAATAAACAATAATAAGTGATACCATTGGCCAATAATTTATTGATATGCATTTTAAATGAGAAATAATAATAATACAAAAACAAATTACCGTATTGGCCAAAATGTAAGAATGACCCTGATTATAAGATGATGCCCCACTTTTTGGCTATTAGAAAAAAAAAGGTTTGAAATGCCAAACCTTACTTTTAGAAAGATTTTTTATTTATTTATTCTTTTGACAAGAACATATAATGAGTTAGCCAGCAACCACAGCTTAAAAAGCAACCACAGGCATTCGGATTACAATAAGTGCATTAGATAGCAAACTTTCCAAAAAAAGAATTGTATTATTTGGGGGCAGGGCAGAGGGTGGGTAATAAACTTCACAACCCTAGAGGGCGCAGAATGTTCGATGCAGCAGACACACATGAAGAGGGTGAAAAAACCTATTGCAGAGAAATATTGAGCTCTTTTAAAATGAATGTTACCATCTTTATTAACAGCCACTATCGATTAATACTAGCAGCAGCACAGACAGGGAAGCCAACAATTTCATGACACTCAGGGATACACGTTAAAACACATGTAGGACTGCCAGCTCTCACGCATCTGGCGTGACCCTCATGTTTTCAGACTGTCATGCAAGAAATCTCATGGCAAATCTATATTACAGGAAGTCAAAACACTCGTTACAAAATATCACATTCAGAGTCATCTATTCCCTTTTTTTGTCTAGACCACAAATATAAGATAACACTACTTTTTCAGACATATTTTGAGGGAAAAAAACCATGTTATATTTCGGTCAACACAGTATATCATAAACATCTCCTATGGGTCGTATGAGTCTCACAAGAATAGCCTAGCAAATGCGTCTACCGAACACTCACTAGTTGATTGTCAAGAGTCAGAAGTAGTGATGGCCAAAATAACACTTCATGAACCATTTGCTGTTATTTCTGACCCCACTAGATGGTGCTCTTAGTTTACTTTGGTGCATGCACCAGCACAAAAAACAAAACATATGCTCTATAACTAGTATGCATTATGCTGGTAACTGGCTATGCTGGTCTATACTGGTATTTTTAGCAGAGATATCATGCATTGTAGCAGGACTGACTGTATATCATTAATGTAAGACTTAAGAACTACCTAACTATCAAAGATAAGACAACACTAACATAAAATATCTGGGCCACCATGAGCCAATGGAGCCATTTCCATGTGCCTTGAATTGCCTACCGTGCTGAAAAAAGGCTAACATCTGATAGATGACCAGCTTAAGGTGAGTTGTCGCCTAATGGTTTGATGGATTTTACTGACCAATGGTGGTCATCCTAGCTGGTTTAGCAAGCTTACTAGTCTGGCCACACCAGCAAGATCAGCTGCTGACCCACCCAGCTAAATCACCAAAGAGCAACAACATCTGGAACATGACCATCCAAGGTCTAATAAGCTAAATCCAGCAGGGTGTTACATCTGATTGTATTTGCTTGCTTACTATATGTGTTTCATGAGACCAAAAATCTTGCCTAGAAAGCAGACATCACAACAAGACACAACAGAACTGCTGGAAGTGTGGGAAAGAAGCTTTCAAACCACCTGCCTCTTTAACCATGAACAGTGCATGTACTCATCCGCTTATTAAAAGCATAGTGCTTTTGCACTGTCCATTAAAACTACTGTCTGCATTTTTCACATAATTTTACACAAATTAATGCATAATTGCATATTTAATGAAAGGTTTATGTACTGGATCTTGATCCTTTTAAAATTTCCAACTGCTCTTTCCTTAGAGGGACATTTGCAGTCATCTGGTCCAGAGTTTCTTTTCCATTTTGCATCTCAAACTATTCACACTGAACAGCTGAGCACTTTAATCTACAGCTGATATCTTTCCCTGATACTTTGCCATGTCAGCATCACTGATTTTTTATTTTTTTTTTTTTGTGGAAAAAGGATTTTTTTTTTTGTCACCACCGTGATCTTCTTTCACTCAAGGACACTTCAGTCTCTTTTACACATGGTAGCCAAAGTAATAATCAGCTCTACCTCATAACGGACTTATGCGTGATTTATGAGTGACCTTATGCGACAACGGGATGGTAATTGTTTAATTGGTTTGGAATCACGTCTGTGAGGAGGCTATTACTTTTAATATACTCATCTGGTCAAGTGTTTCCCTAATTTTTTTGCATATATACATTTGTGGCAAATTCAGGGGCAGTTTGACGCTGTTTATCTGCGAGGGCTGGGTACAAAAGGTGATAATAGGAGTGACACCAATGGAATCCAAAAATGCAGGTGGGTCATAAAGGTCAGATCAAAGCTGCATGCGTGCATCTCATATCCAGGAAGACAAAGCCTCTTCCAACTGTCATGCAGCGTTTGAGTGCCCTCCCCATCTCCCCATTAAAACCTATGTGTATCATAATAAAATGTAATTAAGCAAATAATACAATGATAGGTGTGTGCAAAATTAAATTTATTTTTGCTTTATTTAATTTATTGGAGCTTGCAACTCTACATCAAGACAGGTAGCATGATTAAGTTAGGTAAGCCTTAAAGTGGTTATAATCTTCAACTAGACTAGAATGCTGCAGACCTTAATTCAACATGAATATTTTTACAATAGTGGAATGTTATGAACATAATTCGTCTTCGTGACGAATTTTCGTACATGATCGACAAGTCACTACATATATAGTGACATTTTTTATTTATAATAGATGCTACGTTTAAAATTTATTATTGATGTTAGGTATGCCGCTGCTTTCATAATTAAGTTGTCATGTTATAATTACATATATATTCTGTCTTGACAATGCTACGGAACAATGCTTTTACAGTTCAAAATGCATGATGAGTTTCATCTGTGTTGTAGCAATTATTGATTCTGAAGACTAATATAATTGACACTGTTAAGTGACATTTTTATCATATTAGCGATGACCTCCATTAACTTAATATATCAAAATATGTGTTAAATCAACAGCTACTGACATTTATTCCTTGGGCTTTGTCATTCTTTAGCTTTTCCAATGTGCATTCATTGGTGTCTGACAAGTAACTGTTTGATATCAAGGTTTCCGCCAAAGCTGAAGACAATTTGTTGAGGCTTCTGTATATGTTCCAACAAGTTCATGGACGACTTGTTTATAGATTGCTTCTAAAAAACGCTTTAGTCTATTTGTCACACAGGCATCCTGTTTGGCTTCTTTGGAAATTATTTTTCATGATCGTGACAAGGATATTATATTTATACTGCACAAGGAAGATGAAAACCTCCTTTTAGCTATTTTTTAAACATGTTCCCAACACAGAAAATAGTCTAACAGTGGTATTAAGTATATCTTCTGTTTCATGAAATGAGTAATTTGAAATTTGCACTGGACAGCTGTCTGTATAATGGATTGCCAATACAGCAAATGCATAAGGAAACAGCCTGATCAAAGAAAATACAGTACAGCTGTTTTAGCCCTTTCTAACAAGTAATTGTTGCCGTTGAATCAATCACAAGGCCAGAGTCATTTTAAGATTCTCCTGCATATATATGCATATTGCTTATGGCATATGATGGTAATCTTTATGACTTGCAAGTGGATAAGTGGAATATAACACAGAATGATTGATGTCTAGGTGGAGTTGGTACCATTCTTACACTAACTGACCTTGAACTCATGGTTCTGTTTCTGGACTAGGTTTTACGGTACAGCTGATTCTCAAACATTTATCAGAACCGCACGGTTTATTATATTGCATACATCATGAGTTGCAATAAGCTAATATCCAAGAATTAGAATTTCATTTCAAGTAGTTGAAAGATGGATGGATGAAAGGATGGATGGATGGATGGATGGATGGATAATCTTTCATGGAAGCTGGAGAAAAGAACAGAGATCAGGATCAGAATAGTGCTGGAAAATGAAAAACATGAACTTGCAATTATACTGCAATTAAATTGCCCATCTCAATGTATCACACTTATTTGTGCTGATTCTAAATACAATTATCCAAAGGCTGATTATCCAAAGGCTGAGATAGTGAGCACATCCATCTACACCTTTCCCATAACCGTGTATCCAGTGCAGAGTGGGAAAAAACGTGAAGCCAGTCTCAGGAAGCACAGGCCATAAAGCAGGGGAACACTGGGTGGGATGCCAGTCTATCACTGAGCATGGACAACTCTGTCTTTGCATTATACCATACTGATAAAACATATAATGCAAATAGTCACCATAATGCCAGTGAAAGCCCCCACACCAGACAGATAACGTGATTTTTTAATTTGTTTTTTAATGTGTCTGTTTCTGCCATGAATATTCAAAAAGGCACTGACACTGTGTACACTATACAGTGCGGAGTATTTTCTTGAGGCAAACAAGCAACCACCTTCATGTCTCCTTTTCACTCAGTGTACAAATTATATATATATATATATATACTAACTACTGGTACGAAGTATCGTTGCTCTCATGCGCCTTCTTCTCTTGTCTTTTGTGCCACGTCATCTACCCTGCCCGACCTGCCTGCCCACCTTGTCTTCCTGATCCCTGCCCTGCTGCAACTGTGTCTCCTGGTGTATCTGTCTTCCCGTCCTGTGCCTCCCCGTAGGACAGATCTCGCCGGTTCCCAACCCTCTGTCTGTCTACTCGACTATCGTTATTCGCCAGCCTCTTTGGATTTGTCGCTGTATCAGTTTCCCAATAAACCTCACGGTCTCCTGCATCTGGGTTCAGCCTGTTCTGTTCATCCCGGACGTGACAATATACTTTGCCTTAAAAAGATGGACCCCACGGAGACCATTCAACAACTACAGCAGCAGGTGAATCAGCTCACCGCCCTAGTGTCCCAACTGCTAGAGAACCAGGTGGCGATCCCCATTGCCTAGTTATCCTCCCCGTACCTCCGCTCCCGTTCCTGTCGCAACTCCGGAGAGGTACGACGGGCATCCTGACATCTGTCAGTCATTTCTCATGCAATGCGGGCTCTACAGTACGTGGAGAACATCAATCGCTTCCACACAGATACTGCACGCGTGCGGTTTGTGATCTCCTTATTAACCGGGAGAGCCAAGGAATGGGCAACTGCTCTCTGGCTAGAAGACAGCCCCCTTCTCGATTTGGCCCCGAATTTCCAACAAGCCTTCCGTGAAGTTTTTGACCATCCTGCCGTGGGAAGAAGTTTGGGGCACAGACTGTGCAATCTCTGTCTGGGAAACAAAACTGCGGCTGAGTTCTCCCTGGAATTCAGGACGATCGCTGCCAGTCGGAAATGGCCAGATGACTGTCTTAAAGTCCTGTACCGGAGAGGACTAAATCCCGACCTGTGGGACGAGCTGGCATCCCGAGGAGAGGCACACTTCTTTGAGGAGTACGTTCGCCTGTTCATCATACTGGACAACATGGTCAGGGATCACTGTCAACATCGTCCCTGGACTGAACAATCAGGTGCTTCGTCCACGGTCACCGAAAGATCTAAACCCATGCAACTGGGAAGAGCTCCCCTGACTGCAGCAGAGAGGTAGCGTCGATTCGATAACCGACTGTGCCTGTACTGTGGAGAACCCCAACACTCGATCCAGAACTGCCCCTCTCGTCCGGATCGCCGCCGGAGTGGGGTCCAGGTAGGAGTCTTTGAATGTCATGCAAGCACAGGTCACTGTTCCCCTTATTCTGTCCAGTGGGGGGGGGGAATCAGCCGTCCGGGCGCTTTTAGATTCAGGAGCAGCTAATGAGTTGTTTGATCTACGTCTGGCCAGACAATTAAAATTAAAACTAGAGCTGTTACCCTGTCCACTCCGCGTATGGGGAGTGGATGGGCACCAGTTGGAGATAGGCGACATTACTCACCGTACGGCTCTTGATTTGGTCCAGATCGGTCTTTTCCATCATGAAGAGATTCAGTTCTTGGTACTCCCCGCCGTCCATGACACGATAATGCTGGGGCTAACCTGGTTAAGGTGGCATAACCCACGGCTTGACTGGTCTACTGGAGAACTTACCGCTTGGTCCTCCGCTTGGTTTTCTCTGTGTTTAACGATTCCCTGCAAAGTTTCATCCATAGAGAGTCCATTACCAGAGGACTTATCCTCCATTCTGGAGGAGTATCAGGACTACCTGGATGTCTTTAGTAAATCACAGGCTTTTCAGCTTCCACCGATTCAGCGATTGTGCGATCAACTTACTTGACGGGGCAACACTCCCGAAGGGTCGCTTGTACTCTTACTTGACTGGAGGAGGAGGCAGTGGAGAAATACGTTCAGAATGGCATCCAACAAGGTATTATTTGCCCATCCATTTCTCCCGTAATCGCCAGTTATTCTTCGTCAAGAAAAAAGATGGAGGGCTGTGACCTTGCGTGGATTACCGAGCCCTCAACGCAATCACCATAAAATGTAGAGAACCTCTTCCTCTAATTCCTTCAGCACTTGAACAACTATGTGAGGCAGTGATCTTCACCAAGCTAGATTTAAGAAGTGCTTACAACCTGGTACGTATACGTGAGGGGGATGAGTTAGGGTTAGGGTTAGACCTCTTTTATCACAAATACCGGACAATACGAATACCAGGTGATGCCGTATGGTTTGGCTAATAGCCTATCCATTTTCCAAGCTTTTATTAATGAAGTGCTGCAGGGTATGATCAATCAATTTGTCATCGTTTACATAGATGACATTCTAATATACTCGCCTTCACGAGAGAAACACATACATGTTAGACAAGTCCTGCAGAGACTCTGAACCAATAAGTTGTTCGTTAAGGCCGAAAAGTATGAATTTCATTGCACCTCTGTCCAGTTTCTAGGATATTGGATTCAGCCCGGAAAGGATGCCATGGATGAGGAGAAGATCCGTGCAGTCCGGGAATAGCCCCTTCCACGAACGGTAAGAGAACTCCAACGATTCTTGGTTTTGCTAATTCCTACCAGCGGTTCATCAGGAACTTCAGTACGATCGGCGCTCCTCTCACCTCGCTCACTCGCGGGGGAGGAAAACTCCTGGCATGGAACCCGGACGCCACCACCACCCTCCAGGAGGCGGGGGGGGGGGGTACTGTCATGCCTCAGTGGGCGCGGCCACGTGACCAAGCCCCGTGACGATAATATAGTTAACCAGAACTCTGACTAACTACTGGTACGAAGTATCGTTGCTCTCATGCGCCTTCTTCTTCTCTTTTGTGCCACCTCATCTACCCTGCCCGATCTGCCTGCCCACCTTGTCTTCCTGATCCCTGCCCTGCTGCAACTGTGTCTCCTGGTGTACCTGTCTTCCCGTCCTGTGCCTCCCCGTAGGACAGATCTCGCCGGTTCCCAACCCTCTGTCTGTCTACTCGACTATCGTTATTCGCCAGCCTCTTTGGATTTGTCGCTGTATCAGTTTCCCAATAAACCTCATGGTCTCCTGCATCTGGGTTCAGCCTGTTCTGTTCATCCCGGACGTGACACACATATATATATATATATATATAAGACAGAAGAAGTTTATGTCCTTGGTGACTTCATGTGGAATTAACTGCAATTTATTAATGGTTTTTATAACATGAGATTAAGCAGGCAGGCAATTTAACAATGGAAAATTCATTATTGAGAAAATGTTAAGACTTTGAATATAGCATAGAACTACAGGCACTTCTATATATGCTTCTTTAATTGCAAAGACAGAAAAGATTTAAAAGATAAAAAACTGCTTAAAATGTAGTATTAATGTAGATTTAAACTGTGTTGGGTACTTATTGATTATTAACTGGTGAAATCAATTGTTCATCTTATTGAAATTGTACAGATTATTGGAATGAAGCTGTTGGTTTAAAAGACAATATGTCATTGTTTTTGAAAGATTCATCTATCAAGCGAAATCGCAGAACAACTAAGAGTGAACTTTGCCCTCTCATGTACATCTTTCAGTGCTAACTAAGGCAGTACTCTCTACTACTGATGTTAAGAACACAATGTGCCTTAAGAAACACAATAACAGAGACAGGCTTGTCAAGATCGATCCAACAAATAATATTGTACTTCACTTTGGTTTCTCTTGGGAACTTTACCCATAGTCTTATTTTCAAGCATTAACAGTGGGCCTACGTGTGCATTAAAGTTATTTCAGCAATTATTTGTGCAACTTACATGTGACAGGATTGGTTAATCTCTAAAATGGCTCTGGTAGCACACATCTATGTGCATGGATAGTGAGTCTAAATGCAAGCACAATGGATTTAATTTGACTGAGGTACTTGTGAACTGCATAAAGAAGGAAAAGTCACAAATGTCCTAATTAGCATATGGGTTGAGCTGTGCAAAATCCCTCTTTTGTGTGTTTAATGGCCTGGCTGTGGACTAATCCCACCATCAGTATCTTTTTATCCATTTCATGTTTACAGAGGCAGTATTACTGTGAAGCATTTGCAACAGTGTGATCTTCATTATGCACCGTAAGCTGCTAAGACATGCGTGTCACGATCCGCTCCGTTCCATCCTCCCGTGTGCCACGCCCACCTCATTACCCTGTGTTCCGGCCCGATTGTGTT